>VSMD01045457.1:0-22148 GCA_008750895.1 Mirza zaza
TTGGAGGGGGAGGGCATACCTCTAACCCTTCTTAGGGAGAGGCAAAGATATACAATGTAACCAAAATGTTAAAAAAAAAAAAATTTTAACAGGTGGTGGGCAGGCAGGGGTGGGGAGGAGGAAAGGGGTGTGTGCTTCCATAACGTGTGTGATGTACACCACCAGGGCATTGGACATATCGGGGGGAGGGAGGGGGCAGGGGCAATATTTGTAACCCTAACAATGTTTGTACCTCCATAATATGATGAAATAAAAGAAAAAAAAATAAAATAAAATAAAAACTATAAAAAAAAAAAATGCTCAACATCTCTAATCATCAGGGAAATGCAAATCAAAACCGCAATGAGATATCACTTATCTTCAGTAAGAATGGCCTTTTTCAAAAAGTCCCCAAACAATAAAGGTGGCATGGATGCGGTGAGATAGGAACACTCCTATACTGCTGGTGAGGTGGCAAACTGCTTCAGCCTCTGTGGGAAGCAATATGGAGATACCTTAAAGCGATACAAGTAGATATACCATTTGATCCAGGAATTCCACTACTGGGCATTTACCAAAAGATCAAATGACACTCTACAAATGGGACACCTGCACTTGAATGTTTATAGCGGAGCACAGTTCACAATTGCAAAGGTTTGGAAACAACCCAAGTGCCCATCAATACATGGATTAATAAAATGTTGTATATGTATACCATGGAGTACTATTCAGCTTTAAGAAACAACGGTGATATAGCACCTCTTGTATATTCCTGGCTGGACCTGGAACCCATTCTACTAAGTGATGTATCTCAAGAATGGAAACACAAGCACTACATGTACTCACCAGCAAATTGGTATTAACGGATCAACACTTAAATGGACATATAGGAATAACATTTATTGGGTATCAGGTGGTAGGAAGGGGGGAAAGGGGCATGAGCAATATACGTAACCTTAACATTTATACCCCCATAATATGCTGAAATATACAAAAAAAAGAATATCTAAAACACCAGATTTAAAGGTTGTAGAAGGGTTACAAAATTTTTTAAAAAGGGGGAGGTAGGGGTAAAAACTCACCTGTCAGGTATAATGAACAGTATTGGGGAGATAGGCACACTAAAGGCCCTGACTTAAGCATTATAAAAGGTAACCAGGTCAAGAGGAGGCCAGATGGTGTATGAGAAACGCCACCAACCTGAATGTCTCTGCAAGAAGGAGCAGTTTTCAATGAAAGAGGACAAAACAAACAGACAAATCGGACCATGATGAGAAGGAATGGTGCCTGAACTGACAGGGGACTCAATGGGAGGAGGTTGCTGAGCAGTAGCAAAAGGAGAAAGATATAGGCAGGGATTAAGCCCTGAGAGGCCTGGAGACCAGTGAGGATGCTACGTGGAATGGATACAATTTCCTAACTTGCAACTCATATTCTTGGTGGCTCCTGAGCTATTGCAGAGTACTGCCATTAGGAGCCAAGTGACTGCTGCTGCCAGTTAGCAGAGAGATTCTTTATACAGAGCTCCCAGCTCCCCTGGGGAACCTCACATCCTCAAGTCTGAGCCAGAGGGCAGGTGCCATATTGCTTTTCTAGCCACAGTGTGCCTTTCTCCTCCCTAGGGGTCTCAATCCCTTGGGTTCCATTATGCTCTTCCCCACACAGACATTTCCTAACTCTGGCCCAGACTGCAGGAGCCACAGTGGTCCGATGGGTCCTGTGTGATATATGTGACTCCAGAGTGTGGTCATTCTGGGTGGACTGCCTCCCAGAGAGAGGGTCAGAGATGACAACTAGGCAGGTCTTCCTCCACATAGGCCTTTACTCTCCACTTCTGCTCCCCCACCTGTGGCTGCCAAGAGAGACTATTTAGCCACCACCCAGGAACATCCACAGGGTACATGGCTTGGAGCTTTCCTTTTGGACTCCTGCAGTGGACTGAAGGGTGCTCAAACTGTGAGCTCACCACTTGCTGGCCCTTCCTGGTGCTGCTTCCCTGGTGACTCTAGCAGAGTGGTATAAACCCAGAGGTGGAGACACTTTGAATCAGCTTGGGCATCTCCTGGGTGACTTGGGAGCTGCATTCTTCTCCCTGACATGGATAGGGATTATTTCCCAACCTGGGGAACAGGCCTACACACCAGATCCCGAACACTCATCTCAATCTCATTGCCAAGGGGCACAGAGGTAATATTTGTGAATTAGTCTTGTGATGTGTGGGTGTCTGCAGGGAAAGACAAGGTTGAGCATGCAGAGTGGGTTCTAGCTGCAGTAAACTTGAGAGGGCTGGGCTCTAAGCTCAGGCCAGGATATTGGGCCTGTATCACATCATGGAGGAGCTAAGCTGGCTATAGGTCCTGCCTGGTTGCAGACACCTGGAAGAAATCATGCAACACTGGAGGGTGGAAAGGAGCGATACCTGCTCCAGTCTGTCGTCTCAAACAGCCCTGCTTCCACATGTAGACTTTCTGGTTGAGTGGGCCCACTTTAGCCCCTCCCTGGCAGCTTTGCCAAGACATGGGGAGCAGAACTTTGATCCCCATTAAAAGCATCTGTGGAGCTAGAGGGTAGGCTCACCCAACCCAACCCTGCCCAGACTTGCTCCTCCACCTATCCCTGTTGAGGTGGTGAATAAGGACACATTGGAAAGATCCAGGGCCCCATCCACTACCTGGGCATTAGATTTCTTCTCCTGAGGAACTAGAGTTGGTCACAGAAATCAAAAACAAAGAAAAAAACATACACAACATCTTAGTTTATTGAATCTGCTATAAGACACCTACTAACAGGAAAGTTAATTTTGCATGCCCTTTTACTACATTTCCTGGCTCATTATACAGTGTGTAGTTGAGTCCAGAAACAAGTACCAGCTGGTGGCTCAGAGATTAAACTGCATGTGACATTATCTAAACAAACAAAAATCCAATGTTAAGAAGCAACAGCTACACCAGATGGCAAGGGATCAGTGAAAGAAATCTGAAAGTATGAAGAATCAAACTGAAAGCGTACCCCAAAATGTTATACAAGCTCTCTCTCAATGGATGCCCAACAAAATCAGAACACTGAAATGACAGAGGACAAATATTGAACATGGATAGTAAGAAAACTAAATGAAATCCATGATAATATGCAAACCAAAAACAGGAACCGCAAAAAGAAAGCAGAAAATCCAAGAAAAACTCACTAAACAAATCAAAATATTAGAGAAACTTCAAACAGAAGTTGTGGAAATGAAAAATTTATTCAAGGAATTACAAAACATAGTGGAAAACTCAAGAATAGAACAATCAGAAGAAAGACTCTCAGAGATTGAAGATGACACCATTCAATTAAATAAGTCAGTTGCAGACATAGACCAAATAACATAATAGACCAAAGCCTACAAGAAATATGTGATTAGGTGAAGAGGACTAACATAAGAATCACGAGTATCCCTGAGGGTGAGGGAGAAAATACACAATGGTTGGAAAATCTATTTCAGAGAACACAGAGGAAAATTTACCTGGCCTTGCTAGAAATCTAGGTATACAGCACAAGAAGCTCAAAGGCGTCTTGGGAAATTCATTGAAAAGAGGAAAACAGCACAACACATAGTCATAAGACTGGCAAAAATAAACATAAAAGAGCCCCTTCTACGAGCCATAGCATGAAAGCAGCAGGTATCCTACAAAGGAAAACACATCAGAATAACTTCAGATTTTTAAACTGAGATCTTACAAGCCAGAAGGGATACGGGCCACATTTTCAGTCTTCTCAGACAGAATTAGGAACAGCCTAGAATTTTGTATCCTGAAAGACTAAGTTTCTAATTTAAAGGAGAAATAAACATCTTCTCAGGTGAGGAAACACTAACGGAATTCATCAAGACAAGACCTGACTTCCAGGAAATACTCAGAAGAGTGTTACCCATGGATCAGTACAACAGGCACTCAGCAATGTAAAATCATTTAAAAGCTAAAGGACAAAGGCCAGATACCACAATGGATTAAAAGAGAAAACAAAGCAACAAAGCTCAACTCAACAGGTTGAGAGGAAATCCACCACAGTTTACAAATCATTCAATAAGTATGAATGGTTTGAATTTCCACTGATAAGACAGAGGAGGGCAAATTGTATATATACGCAAAAGCGTATATCTCTATTCTCTAATTGACTTTATTCTAGGCCATAAAACATGTCTCAACAAATTTAAAAAACAGAAATTATGCCTTGCACTTCTCAGACCACAGTGGAATAAAAGTAGAATTCAAGCCTATAGAGATACTCATCTCCACACAAAATCAAAGAAACTAAATAATCTACTACTGAATAATTATTGTGTACAGGAGGTAATTAAGATGAAAACCAACAGATTCTTTGAACTAAATGATAAAGGGGACACAGGATATTAAAATCTGTGGGAAACAGCTAAAGCAGACCTGAGAGGAAAACTTATATTTATAAATACCTATATGCAAAAGACAGAAATATCACAAATGAAGAATCTAATGAATCCTCTCAAGGAACTGGAAAAGGATGACCAAATCAATCTGAAAACCATCAGAACAAAAGAAATAACTAAGATCAGCGTCAAGATAAATGAAATCTATAACTAAAAAATTACACAGAAGATCAATAAAACAAAAACTTGGCCTTTGAAAATATAAAAACATTTGAACCACCCCTTGCTAGATTAACTTGAAGCAGAAAAGGAAGGACTCCAATATACTCAATCAGGAATGAAAAAGGAGAAATTACAAATGAACCAAGGAAACTAAAAATATCATCTATGAATACTATAAAAGTCTGTATGCATATAAACGTGAAAACATGGAGGAAATGGACAAATTCTAAGAAGCATGCAGCCTCCCTATGCTTCATGAGGAGGAAATAGAATTCCTGAATAGACAAATATCAAGTACCAAAATTGAAGCAGCAATGAAAAACATTCCCCAAAATAAAACTCCTGGATCAGAGAGTTTCACATCTGAATTTTACCAGACCCACAAAGAAGAACTTATGCCTGTCCTGCGGAAATTATTCAACAATATTGAGAAGGAAGGAATCCTCCCCAATACATTTTATGATGCAAACATCACCCTGATACCAAAACCAGGAAAGGAATCAACTAAAAAGGAAAGCTACAGACTCATATCCCTTATGAATATAGATGGAAACATTCTCAATAATATCCTAGCAAAACGATTTCAGGTGCTTATCAAAAAAATAATTAATCCTGACCAAGTGGGCTTCATCCCAGAGTTTCAGGAATGGTTTGACATATGCAAATCTATAAAAGTATTACATCACATAAATAGCATAAAAAACAAAGAGCATATGATACTCTACATAGTTGTTCAAAAACATTTGACAAAATTCAACACCCTTAATGATGAGAATGATTAACATAATAGGCATAGACAGGCATACCTCAAAATGATAAAAGCTCTATCTGACAAATAGCCAATATGATACTGAACAGGGAAAAATTGAATGTGTTCCCACTGAAAAGTGAAAGCAGACAAGGTTGCCCTCTCTAATCAGTTGTATTCAACACAGTACTGGAATTCATAGCAAGAGGAGACAAGAGAAAGAAATCAAGGGCATCCAAATGGGGGCAGAGGAGATCAAACTATCACTCTTTGCTGATGGCATGATCTTATATCTAGAAAACCCCTAAGATTCTTCCATGAAACTACTAGAGTTGATAACAAAATTCAGCAAAGTCTCAGTTTACAAAATCAATGTACACAAATCAGTAGCATTCATGTATGCCAACAATAGTGAAACTGTGCACCGAATCAATGACTCAATACCTTTCACAATAATAACAAAGTAAATAAAATATCTAGGCACATATTGATGTAAGGAGGTGAAATATCTCTACAGGGAGTATTATGAAACACTAAGGAAGGAAATAGCAGAGAACATAAACAGATAGAAAACCATACTGTGCTCATGGATCAGCAGAATCCATGTAGTCAAAATGTCTATACTACCCAAAGTAATCTACAGAGTCAGTAAAATCCCAATTAAAATACAAACATATTTTTTCATAGAATGAGAAAGATAAATTCTACACTTGCTATGTAACCAGAGCAGAACCCATATAGGAACCTTAAGAAAGAGAACAAAGTGGGAGGCATCAATTTATTTGATGTAGTATAAAGTCATGCCACACTACAAGGCTATAGTAACTGTAACGGCATGGTACTGCACAAGAATAAAGACATAGACCAATGGAACAGAACTGAGAACTAAGATATAAAACCATCCTCATATAGCCATCTGATATTTGACAAAGCAGCCAACAATATACACTGGGGGAAAGAAACCTTATTCCAAATATGAGGCTGGTAAAATTTGATAGCTACATGGAGAACACGGAAACATGATCCACTCCTCTCACCTCTTCCAGAAATAAACTCACAATTGACTTAAAGCTAATCCATGAAACCATAAGAATTCTAAAAGAAAATGTTGGAAAATCATTGGTAGACATCAGCCTAGGGAAAGAATTTATGAATAAAACCCCGAAAGCAATAATGGGTGCAACAAAAATAAATAAATGGGAACTGATCAAATTAAAAAGCTTCTGCAAACCAAGGAAACTATCATTAATGTGAACAGACAGCCTACAGAATTGGAGAAAACATTTGCATGCTACACATGGGGTAAAAGACTGATAACTATAATCTATATAGAATTTAGGAAAATGAACAAGAAAAAATCAAACAACCCCAATAAAAACTGTGCAAAATACATGAACTGAAACTTTTCAGAAGAAGAGAGTACAATGGTCAGCAAACGTGTAAAAAAGTGCTTATCAAGTCTAAGCATCAGGGAAATGCAAATCAAAAACACAAGGAGATGTCACTTAACCCCACTGAGAATGGCTTTGATCAAAAAGTCCAAAAACAAAAAGTGTTGGCATGGATGCAGAGAGATAGGAACATTTACACACTGCTGGTTGCACTGCAAAGTAGTACAACCTCTATGGGAAGTAATATGGAGATTCCTCAAAGAACTAAAAGTAGAACTACGATTGTATTAGCAATCCCACTACTGGGCATCTACCAAAAGGAAACGAGACATTCTATAATAAAGACATCTGCACTTGAATCTTTATAGCAACACAATTCACAATCACAAAGATATGGAAACAACTCAAGTGCCCATCAATGTATAAGTGGATTAATAAAATGTGGTACATTTATACCATGTAGGACTACCCAATCATAAAAATCACTGGTGAACTATCACCTCTTGCATTATCCTCGATGGAGCCAGAGGCCATTCTTCCAAGTGAAGTATCGCAAGAATGGACAAACAAGCACCACATGTACTCGCCATCAAATTGGTACTAACTGATCAACACTTATGTGCACACATGCAAATTATATTCATCGGATACCAATTGGGGGAGAGGTGGTGGAGGGATCAGTAAATTCACAACGAGTGGTTGCGGAGCACACTGAATGTAAGATGGGCTCACTTGTAGCTCTGGCTTTGGTGGTGCAAAGCAATATATGTAACCAAAATGTTTGTATTCCCATAATATTGAGAAATTTAAAAATTAAAAACAAGGCCGAGTGTGGTGGCTCATGCCTGTAATCCTAGCAGTCAGGGAGGCAGAGGCAGGAGGATCACTTGAGATCAGGAGTTCGAGACTAGCCTGAGCAAGAGCAAGACCTCGTCTCTACTAAAAATAGAAAGAAATTAATTAGCCAGGTAAAAAATATATATGAAAAATTTTCTGGGCGTGGTGGCACATGCCTGCAGTCCCAGCTACTCAGAAGACTGAGGCAGGAGGTTCACTTGAGCCCAGGAGTTCGAGATTGTTGTGAGATAGGCTGATGCCATGGCATGCTAGCCAGGGCAACAGAGTGAGACTCTGTCTCAAAGAAAAGAAAAATGAAAAATTAAATTAAGCCAAGCAAAGCAGCCTCTTGGGAAAGGGTAATGGCACAGTAAATGCAAAACAATAACTGAAAATCAGGAGTTCTCAAATTTTATATGGCAAATGTTGTAGGTTCTCAAAGAGATGGTTTGTTGGTGAGGATTGAGGCTACACAGGCACTATCTGTAAAATTCACTCGATTTTACAGTGAAACTTAAAGCTGCTCTAAAAAGTTAAGTTTATTAATTGAAAGAGAATTGATGCACATCACGCATATTTTAAATAATTTTTCAAGATGATTTAATGTTCTGTTATTGTATTAATGGAGTAGTCTAAATAGTGTTTCACTTTCTTCCCTGTGGGAAACCTGGATGTATAAACTGTTAGTTTATGTGCATCTTGAGAGCCAACAAGAAAATATAGTATGAAAATTCTACTTTGTAATATAGGAGTATGAGGAAAAAATTGTAATATAGTAGATCTTAAGTGTTCTCACCACACACACAAACATCTGTTTGAGATGATGGATATGTTTATTAGCTGCTTTGTGATAATCATTTCACAATGTACAAGTTTATCAAATCATCATCCTGCACATTTTAAAATACCATTGTTGATTTGTCAATAACATTTCCCTAAAGCGGAAAAACATTTGAAAGAAAATACACTAAGCACATTAAGCAAAATGCAGAGATGCAGGTCCAAAAAATACCACATCACAAGTGGGTGTTGTCTAGTAGATTCACACTTTAATACAAAGACACATAAGTGAAAGGTAGTATAATATAAAAACCAATACAGTGTAAACCTAAATGAGGAAACAAGGAGTGATTGTATAAATACCTGACAAACTAGACTTGCATACCATTATATATGTTTTGTAAGATACACCTTCCAATAAAAAGATATAGAAACGTTCAAAATAAAAATTGAAAGGAACAACTTTAGTCCCAACTAACCAACAGAAATCGGTGCACATTCTATAACATCAAAGAAAACAAACTTTCAGGGGATAGAATTATTGGTGATCACTTTAATTTTGTGTATATAATCACAAATACCATCAACAGAAATAATGCAAAGGCATAGAATTATAAGGACACCGAGAAAAACATATCACTCTTTTGAGAAACTATAACCATTGTCTTTAGTCATTAAAAGAACCAGGAGATAAAATGTCAGTCAGGACATAAAAAATTTCAGTAAGTCAGTTCATACTACTGACCTAACTGCTATAAAACAGCATATACAGTCGCTATAAAGCACCCAAATTTTATACTCTGGCATGTAGAAAGCCAATAGTAAATGTTGCCTTACAGTCAACACTGAAGTGAGTTAAATTCATGAGTTAAATTTAACAGAACAATTTATGTAATAAAATTATCAGTTATGAATCAATGAACAAATAAATAAGAAAAACCGTGATTACTCCATATTTCCAATAAGCACTTGTTAGTAATCATGTAGTGAAAAACACTGTATTAGAAAAATGCATTGTGGAATATCATTATAGAAATAATTGTAAAGACTAGCTAATAAGCCCTGAAGAAATCAGTGACTGTAGAAAAGCAATAGCAGGTCTCGTAAATTTCGGGTGTGAAACCATCTGGTCTGGGACTTTTTCTTTAGGAAGGTTTTTAATTTATGCTTTAATTTTGGTGCTTGATACCTGTCTGTTCAGGAATTCTATTTCTTCCTGATTGAGCCTAGGGAGGTAAAGCGCCTGTAGAATTAGAATTCTATAGGGAGGCTGTGTGTTTCTAAAAGGAGGGGATGGTAAACGCACACCTAACATACATGGTATGTGACGACTGGCAGTTGAGGACGCTTGTAGCTCTGACTTGGGAAATGCAAAAGCAATTTATGTAACCAAAGCATTTGTAGCCCCATAATATTCCGAAATCAAATAAATAACAATTAGGAGGTAAAAGACCTCTACAGGGAGAACTATGAAACACTGAAGAAAGAAATAGCAGAAGATGTAAACAAGTGGAAGACCATACTATGCCCATGGGTTGGCAGAATCAAGATTGTTAAAATGTCTATACTATCTAAACTGATCTACAGAGTAAAGACAGTCCCGATTAAAATACCATCATCATTTTTCACACACATAGAAAAAATAATTTTATGCTTCGTATTGAACCAGAGACCCTGTATAGCAAAAGCAATGCGAGGCAATAATTTTATGCTTCGTATGGAACCAGAGTACCTGTATAGCAAAAGCAATGCTAGGCAATAATTTTATCCTTCATATGGAACCAGAGAAGACCCTGTATAGCAAAAGCAATGCTAGGCAATAAAAATAAAATAGGAGGGATCAATTTTTCAGCGTATTATGGGTGTACAATGTTAAGGTTACATATATTGCCCTTGTCTAACTCCCCCCTCAAGAAAGACGTTCGAGCGTGTCCATACCCCAGTTGGTGCACATCACACCAGACTTCAAACTATACTACAAGGCTATAGTCATTAAAACATCTTGGGACTGGCACAAGAACAGGGACATTGACCAATGGAACAGAACAGAGAACACAGATGTAAAACCATCCTCATATATCCAACTAATCGTTGACAAAGCAGACAAAAACACATACTGGGGAAAAGAATCCTTATTAAATAAATGATACTTGGAAAACTGGATAGCTACATGTAGAAGACTGAAACAGAATCCACACCTTTCACCTCTCACAAGAATCAACTCACGCTGGGTAACAGACTTGAACCTTAGGTGTGAAACTATTAGAATTCTAGAGGAAAATGTTGGAAATGCTCTTCTAGACATTGGCCTAGACAAAGAATTTATGAAGAAGACCCCAAAGACAATCAGAGCAGCAACAAAAATAAATAAATGGGACCTGATCAAATTAAAAAGCTTCTGCACAGCCAAAGAAACTGTCAAGAGAACAAACAGAGAACCCATGGAATGGGAGAAAATTTTGGCAAGCTACACTTCCGACAAAGGGCCAATAACTAGAATCATTTTAGAACTCAGGAAAACCAGCAAGGAAAAATCAAAACCCTATCAAACAGTGGGCAAGGGACAGAAACAGAAACATTTCCAAAGAAGACAAAAGAATGGCCAACAAACATATGAAAAAATGCTCAACATCCCTTAATTATCAGGGAAATGCAAATCAAAATCGCAATGAGATATCACTTATCTCCAGTGAGAATGCCCTTTATTAGCAAGTCCCTAAACAGTAAATGTTGGCATGGATGTATTGCTGGTTGGACTGCAAACTAGTTCAGCCTCTGTGGAAAGCAATATGGAGATACCTGAAAGCAATACAAGTGGATTCACCATTTGATCCATCAGTCCCATTACTGGGCATCTACCCAAAAGAACAAAAGTCATGCTATAAGAAAGACACCTGCACTCAAATCCTTACAGCAGCATGATTCACAATTACAAAGATGTGGAAACAACCCAAGTGCCCTTCAATACATGAGTGGATTAATAAAATGTGGTATATATATATACCATGGAGTACAATTCAGCTATAAGAAACAACGGCGATATAGCACCTCTTGTATTTTCCTGGCTAGAGCTGGAACCCATTCTACTAAGTGAAGTGTCCCAAGAATGGAAAAATGAGCACCACATGTACTCACCAGCAAATTGGTATTAACTGTTCAACGCCTAATTGGACATATAGGAATAACATCTATTGTGTGTTGGGCGGGTCGAGAGGGAATGAGTATATACATACAGAATGAGTGTGATGTGTACCAACTGGGGTATGGACACGCTTGAAGGTCTTTCTTGAGGGGGGAGGTGGACAAGGGCAATATATGTAACCTTAACATTGTACCCCCGTAATATGCTGAAAAAAAGATAATTATAAAGAAATAAATATTCCATGAAATGCCATTAAAGCGAGTCTAAAGAAGCCAAGTGACCACAGTATTTTGTAATATAGCTGTTAATGCCAAACAGATAATGGCCATTGCTGTGTAGTAGTGAACCAGAGTGAAATAGGTTAGGGAGGTATTTTGAAGCAAATAACTCTAAACATAAATGTTTGTTGTGAAAGGAGACATTAGCTGAAGAGAAATTTACATTTTCATATGATATATACAAACATATTTTGGCTAGTGTACCTTTCAATCATATACCCTTTCGGTCATTCAACAAATACTTGTTACCATGTGCTCTATGCCAGACCCTGCCCATGCCTTCATGGAACTTACTGTGCAGGGTATGCATGGCTTCATGGGCCTTAAAAATTGTGCATTTTATTTGAAAAGTAGCTTTAAATCATTTTTATTGCTGATATAGGGAGAGCTGCAGTATAAACAAATTTGGGGACTAGATCAAAAATTCAGTTTGTACCTAGTAATTTAAGATGTCTGTGGGATATTTGCATGCAGTCGTAAGACAGGTAGTTGTGTAAATAATTAGAGATAACAAGAGCTGTCTGAAATAGAGATGTCAGCTAGGGATATTTTACAATAGCCAGTGCACTTGAAATATATGCCCATTTATTTGCTTATTTATTCATTTATTATATAACATTTGCAAAAGGCATAGAATGAGGCGAAAGTATAAAGATAAAATAGACATCCATGTTCCTAGCTAACATCTCTGCTTTGACTTGACCTCATATGTTCTATCTGAACTACATTTTTAGACCCTTACCTATTTTTTTTACTTTAAGTCACTTATTGCTAGGGAATGTGATTGTTAAAAGTAAACATTCCAGTTTGTCTTAAAGACTGAAAGTAGATGTTATTTATAATAATATCAGGAAAACAAGACAAAAGAAAATGCTCTCCCTCCTAAACCCTCTGATTCATCCTTCCCCATGTTTTCTGTCTACATCAATTTCAAAACCTACAAGAACAATCCATTGTCTAGATAATGAAGTACATTCTCCTTAGGGCATAGATTAAATGGTTTCAACATACCTTTCCAATCTAAATTCTTAGCATTCTGCCATACACTACACTATTTTTTAATAATACATTGCCTTTCACATTTTCTTTTAACTAATTATGTAATATTTATGTTTGATTCTCCAATCCTAATATATTATCTTAATCATTACTTATATTGAATAAATTTAATGGACTAACTATTGATCTAGAAATATAAACACACATGCACACGACATATAAAAAATAACTTTTGGAGGAAAAAAAGAAAAGCAACAGAAAAGCGAATTTAAAAAACTAAATAAAGAGAATTGATAAAGGTAAAAGCAGAATAATAGAAAAATACCCCAAAATGGAAGAGAAAAACAGAATCAAACCGTACCACCGCATAAGGGAAGGCACCAAGAATACCAGGATTCAAATGTTACACAGAGAACAATTTGGAGCAGGAAATAATTTCTAAAAGATGACACTATGATTTACTAATAAATTCTGAAGATTATGAAACACCAACAAATTTCTGGAAGAATTACCCTGCCACAAAATATATCAGAATTGTGGATAGTCAAATATGCAATGCACCCCATAATGAAATTGAATAGCGGCCCAAATTGTTCCACAGGAAATTCTGAAAAGTGCTTCAAGGATGAATTCTGCCTAACATACCACATACAAAATATATCTAGAAACCACGTTGTATAGATAGAAAAAGAACATTTTATTAACCACATAATCAGCTTACCACAACCTTGACAACAAAATGGAATACAGATTTTATGAAAAGTATGATGCTCAGTTTACATATTTTGTGAAACTTATGAAAAATAATCTATACAAAATCATTGTAAACATGAATTCCACACTATGTAAAAAGACGCAACCAACTGATCAAGAGAATTATTCAAATATGCAAGGTGAATTTGACATAAACTTCATATATATGATTAACCACAGTAGTAGATTAGTGGAGAAGATAATCACTTCAAGAGAAACATAAAATTATGTCATAAAGTTGAACATATATCAATAGTTAAAATTTTAATTATGTAGCAATAGGAAGGATTAACCTTATTGTAATTAAAATATTTACAATGTCAACAATATCATATTAATTGTTATATATTGAGAGATTTTCTTTTCCAATTGGATTTGATTGAAATGATCTGCTCTTCCCCATTGTATTCCTCATGTTTGGGGAGCAGTTGGATTGTAAAGAAAGAAAGCAAAATTTGAAGTAATTGGAATGAATGCGATACCATTTTTTATTATTGAGAGCTTATCTAAATATTTGAATTATTAAATGGGATTTTCAAAGAGCAAAGTCATAAAAATCACTTAGATTTCTACATTGTAGCATAAAAATGCTTAAAACACAATTTAGAGAATGACATCTTTTAAATAGCATAAAAATATGGCAAAACTAGGAGTTAATAAGCATTAAGAATGTGTAAAATCTCTAGTTGGACACCATGGTATAAATTAACCTTATTGTGACTGAAGCACTGTAAATTGTTAATAAAATGAGCATACCTGGATTCAAAATAAAGAGTCTTATCTATAAAACGGAATGATGCTAGGAAAACAGGATTAACAATAGAGTAGAAAAGGGAGCAGTAATAAAATGAACCTGGAGTCATTTCCAATCTAAATAAAGCCTGTTAAGGTATTGAGAATAAAGAAACCATACACTATGAGAGATCTACTTGTATACATGGAATTGAAAAGAATTTTCAAGTATTTCTTCTTCTTCGTTTTTTTTTTATTTTAGCTTATTATGGGGGTACAAGTGTTATTGCTGTCCTGGCTAGAGTGCTGTGGCGTCAGCCTAGCTCACAGCAACCTCAAACTCCTGGGCTCAAACGATCCTCCTTCCTCAGCCTCCCGAGTAGTTGAGACTACAGGCATGTACCACCACACCCGGCTGATTTTTTTCTATATGTTTTTAGTTGTCCAGCTAATTTCTTTCTATTTTTAGTAGAGACAGGAGTCTCGCTCTTGCTCAGGCTGATTTTGAACTCCTGACCTTGAGTGATCCTCCCGCCTCGGCCTCCCAGAGTGCTAGGATTACATTAAGTACTTCCTAATGACCAAAACGTCAAAATGCAATGAAGAAAGTGTGGCACTGCTTCAAAATAAAACTCGATTGTAGACAAGATCAGATTGGAAGAGCTGTTAGAGATACTGACATATAAAAGAAATGAAAGAATGATGAAGAAAAACATTAAATATAAGGAAGAAAAGAGAAATGATAATAAAAATAATTAAGAACTATATATATTATCACTGAAAATATATTAGATAAACCTGAAAAATTTCAAGTCTCTGCAAGGAAGCATGGCATGGAAAAGGGAACATTGAAAATGTCTGTATACCTTGATGTCTTTCCCAAGGCTGAGTGTCGCAGAACTCTCCCCAAAGGCAGGCGGCTTCCCTGAGACACTGAGGCATCTTGGAAAGGCCGGGTCTGACCGGCAATGACTGTATATCAGGGACAGGTGGCAGGACTTCTCCTCCCAATGGACAATGATGACCTTGTCACCTGCTGCCTTAATGACCTTGTTTATCATGCGTCCATTTGATGTGCCCCAAAGTGCAACAAGTCCCTCTCCCAGATGCACAGTGCTTCTCCTGGTCAATAATTTAGGTGTAGTAATCAGGCGTGGAAAGTTACTATCTATGAACGTGTGTTTTCCCAAGTTAAATTACATCAGTAAGTAAACCTCTGGATCCATAAAGTCATTAAAAGTTAGTTTTCACTCAGCTGGTGGGAATTCCCACAGCCCTTGATAGAATGTGACCACTGAGAAGGACCCCAGAGAACACACTCACTTTTCCATTAGAGCCTAGTGTACCCATGTTTTCATGGTATGTTTTAACTTTCTGCATGTTCCTTAAAACACAAGTACAATACAGGGTGTTGGGGTTTTTATATTTTTAAGTTTTTAATTGCAGCAAAATACACATAACATAAAATTCATCATCTTAATCATTTTTAGTTTAGCAGTGTTAAATATATTCACATTGTTGTGAGAACTTTTCCATGTCAAAAGACTGATATTCTATACCTATTGAACAATAACTCTCCATTTTCTAATCCTCCTAACCCCAGTAACCACCATTCTATTTTCTGTTAATAGGAGTTTGACCACTCTACCTCACAGAGGTGACAGCAGTATTCGTCTTTTTGTGACTAGTTTACATCATGCTACCATAATGTTCTCCATTTCATCGGTGTTGTACCATGTGTCAGAATTTCCTTCCTTTTCAAAGCTGTATAACATTTTATTTTATGTACAAACCACATTTTCTTAGTTTATCTGTCAACGGACATTTGGAATCCTATTTCCAACTCTTTTTGATATACACCCTGAAATGAGATTGCTGGACTATATGGTAATTCTAGTTTCCATGTTTTGAATCTGGAGTTGTGAGGAGAGATCCAGCAAGCGATAAAAGTTTGATAGTTCTCAGAGTGTTGATGGTATGTCTGTTGGATCAGACTAATACAAGAAACCTGAGTGAAGAAGTAGAGGCTTTACAGTTAAGAGCCAAGTGAAGAAGACAGCTTGTGTCCATCAGGATCCACACCAGCCCCCTGCATTTGAAAGAATGGAGACTCAGTCACTCAATTTCGTGAATTCATGGCAGGGTGATCCAGTTACGGAGACTCAATCTTACAGGAGATGTTGATAAAAAAAAAGAAGGGTTGTTATGATTAATAATTTGTGTAGGTGATTGAAAATATAAAATTATGTAGAATGATAGGATTGGTAAGCTTGCATTTATTTGATTTTTGCTGTTTTTCTTTTTCTCCTCTTTTTGTATTGGTACAAATGTAAGAGGCACAAGTGCCATTTTGTTACATGGATACATTGGGTAGTGGTGAAGTCTGGTCTGTTAGTGTAACCACCACTTCAATAATGTAGATTGCATACATTAGTAATTTCTCATCACCCACAATCTTCCCAAATTGGCTCCCTCCAATCCTTCCAAGACTAGAATGTCTATCATTCCACACTCTATGTCCATGTGTGCATATCATTCAGCTGCCACTCATAAGGGAGAATATGTCGTACTTGACTGTCTGTGTCTGAGTTGTTTCAGTGCAGATAATGACCTCCAGTTTTATTTCTGTTACTGCAAAAGACATGATTTCGTGCGTCTTTATGGCTGAATAGTATCCCATCATATATGTATGCCAACTTTTCTTTATCCAATCATCCACTGTGGTTCACTTAGGTTCATTCCGTATCTTTGCTATTGCGAATAGTGCTGTGATAAACATATAAACGTGGTATGTTTTTGATATAACGCGTTCTGTTTCTTTGGGTAGATATTCAGCACTGGGATTGGTATATCAAATGGTAGTTCTATTTGTAGTTCTTTGAGAACTCTCCATACTGTTTTCCACAGAGGGTGTATGACTAATTTATGCTCCCACAAACAGTGCATG
The DNA here is from genome assembly GCA_008750895.1 of Mirza zaza. NCBI lineage: Eukaryota > Metazoa > Chordata > Mammalia > Primates > Cheirogaleidae > Mirza > Mirza zaza. The sequence continues at coordinate 17,190 of VSMD01045457.1, forward strand.
AGTTCCCTTTTCTCTGAATCCCTGACAACAACAGATTTTGTTTTGTTTTGTTTTGTTTTGATGTTTTTATTTATAGCTATTTTGACTGGTGTGAAATGATATCTCATTGTGGTCTTAATTTGCATTTCTCTGATGACTAGTGATGTTCAACAGTTTTTCACATGGTTGTTGGGCAGATATTGAGTTTAACTGTACCTTACTCATCACTGGAATCACTCAGAATTGTATTAAAAACGAATGCGGTTTATTTTGGAGCATTTTTCTCATGTTGTAATGCTTGCCACCATTTACAGACGAAAATTGCTGCAAAAAGTTTACCTCTAGTAATTTCTTGACAATATTTGACACAATCTAAAGAAAGTAAAAACGAAAGAGCATATATTCATATACAACATATATAAATAAAAGAATATTGTCAATATCTCTGAAGAAGTAAAAATACGTACCTCTACTGTTAGTACGTTCCTTCCTTTCTCTCAGCATTAAACAGTCATGAAAGTTGTTTATATGATTCTTTGCTTTATATTTAATGCCTACATAGATTTTGATTTTAGAAAGTATGTAATATTCAAGTTTTTATGGATTTCACTTTGTGTGCATGGCATTACATTGTATAAATTCTCAGCAAACATTGATTTTTATTTCCTCTGGCCCGAAGTCCTCTGTGTTTCCTGGAGAATTTATTTCAAGGATACATAAAAAATCAGAGTGAGTTTGGGTTGAAGACAAATGACTAAATGCAGCTATTGCATGTCTTTCCCATGGAGAGGAATTAAAATCAGCAAGGATAGATTCATGCCTCAAATATATGCATTAAGCAAGAGCACTAGAATTCACGAGAGAAGCAAGAGGAAGAACACCAGAGGAGCAGGAGGCCAGGCAGCCTCCTTGGCTGGGATGGGTGGGAGGGTGGGACAAGCTCCCCACCAGGGGGAAACCATGAGTGAAAGACCCATGGGGTCCACACTCCCACCAGGGACTTTTAAAATCCTAGCTATGGCCGAGCCCCATGACCTGGGCAGGACCCCAGAGTAATGCAAGCAGCTGCCTAGATATTGCTCAGAGGCATTGCTCAAATTTGTATTGAGACCCACAGGCCTTTGAATTCAGAGCAGGTGCAGCTCAGCCACATTCAGTGAACTCTGTCCCCAGAGGTCTGTGTCCTGTTCTGGGGCCGCCACCATCACCTTTCCATTGACTCCAGTGAGAGGAGCCCAACCTCCCTGGTGATAGGCCCAGGCACAACAGCCTGCCCTGCCTGGGCATTCCAGGTACACTGCCCTGAACTCTGCATCCTGCCTGTCCTGTAGCTGCCTGTCTCTGCTGCTCCCATGAAGAAGGTCTTGCCCTTCCCATTGGCTGGCCTGCAGCACACCTACCATGTCCCTGCTTCAGCACTGTGTTGATGACCAGGGATGAGCCCAGCCCAGCCTATCATAGCCTGGGACCATCAGGATAGTTCACAAGCCCAGTCCTGGTCTGATCCCCACAGGACTCACGCATGCCATTCAAGAGCCAGAGACTGGAGATTTCCTGACCTTGTCCACCAGTGCTGGACCTGAAAGCTCCTCTAGAGGTGTACGGTCAGGCTGACCAAAATCATCAGCATTACAGGATGGTACCCAGCTGCACATGCTGAAAGGCCGTCCTTTCTCCCTCTCTACATGAAGGAGAAGAGTTCCCTGCAGAGGAGAACAGGTGAGTTGAATGGCTGTCTGTTTGGGGCTGAGGAAAGAGGGCCTGTCCCCAAATCATTCACACAGAGAGCAGTGAGACAGGTGTCTTCATGGCTCTCAGTGACACTCTGTCCTGGAGAGAGGTGGCAGTGTCAGACGAAACTGAGAGTCAGGAGCCCCAGAACAGGGACATGATGGGGAAATGGACAGTAGTCCCACTAGCCTAAGTGGTGGAGTTGGTGACCCACAATCCCCTATGAAGTCCTCAGAGCAGGTCACCAGGATCTCTCTCCATCACCCTTGTGAGGGCTGGATCTGCTGATCACTGAGTATCTGTGGGTGAGCTTTGTGGTCCAGCCCCACCCAGGTTGCTCCCTTGGGAGAACTCAGGGGACTCAGGGTATGGGAATTCCACAGACCAACCAGCTCATTGCACAAGAAAAGAGAGGGCCCCTACCAGGAAACAAGGATCAAATATGTACTTACCAGAAAGTATATTCAAAAATAAGAAGCTCCTCCTGATCAGAAGGCTCTTAACAACATGTAAAGCAAATGCCAACATGTGAACTCTGCCCGTGTCAGTGTCTTGGAAATATGTAAAATGATTCTTACTATTTTTACCATATTTTTAATTTTGAAATGATTGTGTTTGACATTAATAAATGGATACATTGCACTTTGGTAAGATTTTTCCATTGGATTTGCAACACAATGTATTTTGAAATCTGCTGGGTTAAATTCACATTCAAATCCTCTTTGGTAATTGTTCCAGGTGGGAAGACCATGTGTAACATAGGAAGAACCAAAGTTCAGGGTTGGCATTAGTGGTTGGGGGAAGTCTGCCAAGGCACACCCTAGGCACAGAACACAACTTACATGTAAGATAATAACACTTGAGATGTCTAAGATACAGTTCAGTATAGACCTGTGAAATTATTGAGGAAAAACTTATGCTGAAAACGATTCCTGTAGATGGAGTTATTATTTCATTTAGTAGATATCCCTACAGAGTAATGACTGGACAGAAGAAGGGGGAAATTCTGGGAGCTTCTGATGTTCTTTTCATGATCTGGATGCTGGTTACCTAGAGGTGTCTTTTGTAAAAATTCAAGGAGTTGTATAATTCTTTGTGTATTTGTTGTACTTTAAAAACTGTAATCCATTGATACGTTCTAAGGAGGGCATGCTTAATGCTGAGACCTGATTTCAAATTGAACTTTCTTCCAAAGAAAAATTTCAAGTTGCGTCAATCAAGTCGAAGAAGCCGTGATTAAGAATAGGGAAAAAACAAATAACGAATGTGTTAGAATAACACTGGTGGGTAGGGGTGTCACAATAGATGGATTTCTGCAGACACTGAGATACACCACTGCACTTTTTATTATTAAAGAGGAGAACTTCCAGCATTCCTCATTGCATTAAGCATTCCTATTCCTTGTGGCTGCTATCATAAGTACATATTTTTCCTATACAACAAACATGCTATATAACTTCTTTAATTATTATGTTTCATCTGTTTAATAAATGGTATATGGATGACCCCTAAAATACTGCTTGGAGTATGTAAGGTGGGCAATATATATTTGTGGAATGAATAAAAGAAATTCCTTACAATACTATAGTTTCAGACAAGCACAGTGTAAGTTCCAAATATCATTTTATTTATTTATTTATTTATTTTAATTCTTTTTTTTTGAGATGGAGTCTCACTTTATTGCCCAGGCTAGAGTGAGTGCCGTGGCGTCAGCCTAGCTCACAGCAACCTCAAACTCCTGGGCTCAAGCAATCCTGCTGCCTCAGCTTCCGAGCAGCTGGGACTACAGGCGTGTGCCACCATGCCTGGCTAATTTTTTGTGTATATATATATATATATTTTTTTAGTTGGTCAATTAATTTCTTTCTATTTTTGGTAGAGACAGGGTCTCACTCAGGCTGGTTTCGAACTCCTGACCTTGAGCAATCCGCCCACCTCAGCCTCCCAGAGTGCTAGGATTACAGGCCTGAGCCACGGCGCGGGGACCCAAATACCATTTTAAATGTCAAGTAGCTGCATACAAAAAGAGCAAAAGCAACCAGAGAAAATAAATTTTACTGATGTAATATATTAATTTACTGAAAGTATCATATTTTCAACATGTAATAAATGTGAAAAATATTGATATATTTATGTGTTTTTGTTCGCAGTAAACTTCAAAATCTGTATGTTTTCAATTTACCATTGATGTAAACTCAACCCACCCCATTTCAGGTGTTCAAGAGCCACACGATTTTTTTCCCTTCATAGAAATCATTATGAAGACTCCCCATAATGATTATATATCATATTAATATGTAATAATAAAAACAATAAACAATAACATTAAATATATTAATATTATAATAATTATAGTATTAAAGTGTATTATATTTCTATACTGCAGAACAAAGAGTGGGGGCTTAGATTGGCCACTGAGAGCTCTTTGAGAGATGACATTCTCATCATAGAAAGGAAGAATAAAAGTGGGAAATAATTTTACAATTCTTCATCAGCACAAGACGGCAGAGCGACACAAGGGTTGCAGGCGTGGAGAGTGGAGATGGGGGGGAGCCGCGTCTGTGGGCCCCAAGAGCAGAGCAGGACAAGGGAGAGAGTGGGGAGACGCAGGAGGGAGGTGTCCAGAGCTGGAGGACAGAGTCGCGTGTGGCACCCGGGTGGGGACTGTATTCGAAGGCAATCCAGAATGGGCAGCCGCGCGGAGCGAGTGCCTGGCTGCGGGGGAGACCCTGCAGGAAGGAGGCGAAGGAGAAGGCCCAAGGGAACCAAAGAGGCTTTGCCGCCCCTCAGGAGACGAGGAGGTAGATTGGGAGCCCCTGGCCAAATTCCGAGCAGCCTGCGGGCCAGAGCTGGCAGACCTGGTGGCCGAGGAGCTAGCCTTTGCCAGGCAGCACGGGACTCGGGGTTTCCAATGGACCGGAGCTGGCTTTGCCCTTAAGGACGGCACCTCGGACTTCTTCCTGGATGGGGCCCTGACACGCTGCAGCTGCTCCATCCACGCCGCCCGTCTTCTGCCCTGCTGACACCTCTTTGCAGCGCGCCTCCTCACCGGGGCAGCCTTATTCCACATGGACCTGCTCAGGGATTGCTGGGGCAGAGCCCCAGAGCCCTGACCCTTAGGGCCCAGCCCACCACCCTCCACTGCGAGGGCGGGAGGGCATTCTTCTATCCCAAAGATACCAGGGCTGAGGCCAAGGAGACCGACCCAGTCCCTCTGGTCACCTCCTGGGGCATCCGGGGACCTCATCT
>VSMD01045460.1:0-29596 GCA_008750895.1 Mirza zaza
AATCTTTTATAGGCTGGGTGCGGTGGCTCAAGCCTGTAATCCTAGCTCTCTGGGAGGCCGAGGTGGGCGGATCGTTTGAGCTCAGGAGTTCAAGACCAGCCTGAGCAAGAGCAAGACCCCATCTCTACTATAAATAGAAAGAAATTAATTGGCCAACTAATATATATAGAAAAAATGAGCTGGGCATGGTGGCACATGCCTGTAGTCCCAGCTACTTGGGAGGCTGAGGCAGCAGGATTGCTTGAGCCCAGGAGTTTGAGGTTGCTGTGAGCTAGGCTGATGCCACGGCACTCACTCTAGCCTGGGCAATAAAGTGAGACTCTATCTCAAAAAAAAAAAAAAAAAAAAAAATCTTTTATTAATAAAAATGCCAAAAATAACACCATTGTTTTTTCTGACTATGAAAGCATCACATTCATTATTTTAAAATATGAAATATATAAAGATGACCTCCCAAAATTGAAAATTATCTCCAATTTTATCACACAGAAATCATCATTGAATATTTTAGTGAACATTCATCCAGAGTTTATCCTGGTATTAACATATGCACACAAATGTACATATATATGTATGTTCCAAAATAGCATTATAAAACATACATACTTTCTTTAATGTATTACACATATTTTTAAGTTTCAGAATATTATGGGGGTACAAACATTTTGGTTACATACAATGCCTTTGCCTCACCCAAGCCAGAGCTACAAGTGTCACCTTCTCCCATACAGTGCACTTCACACCCGTTAGTTGTGAGTTTACCCACTCGTGTTAGGGCCTAGGGACCATAGGCAGACAGTAACCCGTCATTAGCTTCTGTATTATGCTTGCTTGCTTGCTTAGGAGAGTGAAAAATTTTCAGTTGACCCTTATCTGACTCCCGGCCTGCCATCTCGCCTCTGTTAGTCTGATTAAGATTAAAAAATAAGGAGAAGGGCAGTGGTGCGTGGCACACATGGCCCACGAGATATAGCCGCTAGGCCAGGGTCAAAACACCCTGGGCCCCTTAGGCACCTGACGTGCTTCATGTACCTAGTGAAATGCGCTCTGGCTTAGATCAGAGGATGCAAAATGTATTTCAACTAAGATTAATATTGTCCATAATTAGGCTGCTTCAAAGGCTCCCTCTCAGCTGAATCTTAGCTGCAGCCGGTGGGTGACTCCTACAAAACTCATCTCAAGGCTCCAATCCCCGCCATTGTGCTAAAACAAGATAAAAATATAAGATTAATGCGTTCTCTCGCTTTTATAAAAGTGCTTGCTAATTAAATTTTTAGAATATAGTTTTTGCCTTTATAACAGGGCCGTTTTTCCTAGCTCATCGCTACTTTCTATGCCTGCCACTCTGTGGGACAGGAGTAGTCACTGGCCAGCTAATAAAGACTTACAATTTGGGCCAATTCGGTCTCTAAGGTGGTCTTTTCTTGCACTCCAGACCAACTCCCCACCATCCCCTATAGTGTTTTTTGATTTACAAAAGTTCTTCACTTTAACATATTTGAATCTATCAATCCTTTTGTCTTAAAAAATCTTTCCTTACTTGAGATTGTAAAGATATTCTGTCTGAGAATAAAGATATTCTCCTTGTATATATTTTTTAAGTTTTATAATGTTACTTGCAGTGTTTAATCTATCCTCTGTAATTTATTTCCATGTATAGTTCCTGGTAGGGATCTAATTTTCCCCCAGTATAGCCAGCCCATTTTCTCTGTAATAAAGTCTGTTCTTTCCTCATTCATCTGCAATACTCTCTGGGTCATGAATCAAGTTTCCATATATGCATAGGCCTATTTACTGGGCCCTTTATTACATTCTATTCGTATATTTGTCTATCCTTGCACCTATATACACTATTTTAAATTCTATACCTTTTGAATACTTTTGAATAAGGCTTGATAGATATCATTTTCTTTTATTTTCTTTCTTTATTTTTTCTGAGACAGAGTCTCACCGTTGCCCGGGCTACAGTGCTGTGGCGTCAGCCTAGCTCACAGCAACCTCAAACTCCTGGGCTCAAGCAATCCTCCTGCCTCAGGCACTCACTACCACATATGGCTAATTTTTCTATTTTTAGTAGAGACGGGGTCTCCCTCTTGCTCAGGCTGGTCTCGAACTCCTGAGCTCAAATGATCTGCCCGCCTTTGGCCTCCCAGAGTGCTAGGATTACAGGATCGAACCACCGTACCCAGCCTCTGGTAGAAAGAAAATAAAAGAAAATGATATCTATCAAGCCAAGTCTCCTTTCCTACCTCCCCACTCACACTACTATATTCATTGATTCTGAGATAAACCCTCGCCCCCCTTCTTACATGCTAATACTTCTGAAATCCGGATGCAGGTTTCCATCTGTATTGGCCAAGTAGCAGTCTTGCCATAGCTGTATTTGACTGATACCTTCTGGTAACAGCAAGAAAGTTCCAGCATCAAAACTTGAAAAGTAGATGGTGTCAGTGACTTAGAAGAAAACCCCTGAAAGGAGAGTGGAGTAGTGTTTGGGGAAGTGCTGCTTCACCAGTGCTCTTGATGCTCCTAAGGCAATGTTGTAAGGGACAAAAGGTTATCGACTCTGAGGTGAGGTGTGAGCCACTCTGGCTGCAAAGACAGCTTAAACATACTTTAACCTATTTATTTACAAGATTAAAAAATGTGTCTAAGTGTTTTAAAGATCTTTCAAGGCCGGGCTCGGTGGCTCACACCTGTAATCCTAGCACTCTGGGAGGCCGAGGCGGGCGGATTGCTCGAGGTCTGGAGTTCGAAGCCAGCCTGAACAAGAGTGAGACCCTGTCTCTACTATAAAAATAGAAAGAAATTAATTGGCCAACTAATATATATAAATAGAAAAAAATTAGCAGGGCATGGTGGCACATGCCTGTAGTCCCTGCTACTTGGGAGGCTGAGGCAGCAGGATCGCTTGAGCTCAGGAATTTGAGGTTGCTGTGAGCTAGGCTGACGCCACAGCACGCACTCTAGCCTGGGCAACAAAGTGAGACTCTGTCTCAAAAAATAAATAAATAAATAAGTCTTTATTATTTATAATAAAAAAATAATAAGTCTTTCAATAAGTGTAACATTGCTAAGTGATAAGAGAGCATTATCATAAGTCTAATTAGCAGTGTTTTTCTTCCTTATGGGCCCATAAAATGATGGTACATCCTATAATTAATGGGGTTGGATTCCATTAACTACAGTAGTACCTCTTGTACTTTGTACAAGAAAGACATTCCCCTCAGCCACTCTGCATCTTTATGGTTCAGCGCCCTGTCCTCGGTTGTAAACGCCTCCAGGGAAGTCTCTGTTAGTAATTAATCCAGGTATATAAACCTATAAGCCTATAAAAGCTTTCTGTCATTCCCAGACATGTGTTTCTACAAGTGAAGTGTTGCATCAAAATTGGGAGTATTTAGTTTTTGGGGGAAGATGTAGTGGATCAGATACGCTGTGGTTTGGATATTGGGAGCGATGACAGTTTTCTACTTTCTGTCCCCTGACTCTTGAGAGCCATGTGTTACCCTTCAGGGAGAATTGAGTGAGAGGAAAGCAAAAAGCATTGGTAAAAATATTAGATGCCGAATGGTTTTCCCCTCTACATACGTAAACACAAGACATTCCTTTCAGTTTAAGAGTCATTCCCCGGTTGGGGAGAGCAAAGCACCCTGAGCTCTGGATCAGCACAACATAGTGACACTGGTTCTTCCAATGGAGCTGCCATATTTGCCAGGACTACCAGAGTCTCAATAGATGTAATAAAACCCACAGCTAAATTTTCCAAAAGTGACTTCTTTTGGATTTGGAGACATTATTTAATAAAACAACTAAAACACCCTTTATCAAAGTATCTCATAAAATACTTGTTCCAATTATAGTCAATACTCATCTTATTTCTTCTTAAAAATGTTTAATATTTTCTATCTCCTCTAAATACAAATTAAAATTATATGCTAGCTGGGGAACTATTGGTTATTTTACACACACATACATATATTATTGTCATTTTTTCCCTTAAATATATGAAAAACTTTGATCATAATGTTTTGTTTTGTTTTTTGTTTTTTTTTGAGACAGAGTCTCGCTCTGTTGCCCAGGCTAGAGTGCTGTGGCATCAGATCATAATGGCTAATGGAATTAATGGTATTATTTCTGAAAATTTTATGTCTTTTATTGAATTATTTCCAAAAATAACACCAGAATTCAACGCACATACTCGAACAAATACTGTGTCTTTTAAAAATCATTTTGTCCTTTCATAAATAACTGATAATTTTAGCTGTGTATTACACTATATTATTGCAAATAAAATAATAAGAAATGGCATATAGATTTATTGTTGTTCCTGTAATTTTATATAAAAATAGATTAATTATGAGTACTATGTTATTATAGTGTTATTCTGACTGCTTTTAGTAAACTATCTTTCCAAATGCATTTTGAGTTTTTTTGTTTTGTTTTGTTTTTTTGAGACAGGGTCTCTCTCTGAAGCCGGGACTAAAGGGCAGCAGTGTCATCATAGCTCCCTGCAACCTCAAGTGCCTGGGCTCAAATGATCCTCCTGCCTCAGCCTCCAAGTATCGTAACTGGGACTATAGCCTTGCACCACCAAACCTGGCTAACTTTTTTTTTTTTTTTTTGAGACAGAGTTTCACTTTATTGCCCAGGCTAGAGTGAGTGCCGTGGCGTCAGCCTAGCTCACAGCAACCTCAAACTCCTGGGCTCAAGCAATCCTGCTGCCTCAGCCTCTCAAGTAGCTGGGACTACAGGCATGAGCCACCATGCCTGGCTAATTTTTTCTATATATATTTTAGTTGGCCAATTAATTTCTTTCTATTTATAGTAGAGATGGGGTCTCGCTTTTGCTCAGGCTGGTCTCGAACTCCTGAACTCAAACGATCCACCCACCTCGGCCTCCCAGAGAGCTAGGATTACAGGCGTGAGCCACCGCGCCCAGCCCTGGCTAACTTTTTTTATTTTTTGTAGAGATGGGGTCTTATTATGGTGCTCAGGCTGGTCTCTAACTCCTGGCATCAAGTGATCCTCCCACCTCAGCCTCCCAAAGTACTGGGCTTACAGGTGTAAGCCACGATGCCCAGCCTGGCTTATTCTTTAACAGGGAGGACTATCTTATACGGTGGACATTTTATATAAATTAAATGAGTAAATGTGTATAGTTTTATGATTTTAACAAATAGTATGAGAGAACATAAAAGCATTTTATCAAAATATGTTGCATTAGCAAAGTGTATTAAAATTTTAAAATTTAGGCCAGGCACCATAGCTCACGCCTATAATCCTGGCATTCTGGGAGGCCAAGGCAGGAGGATCATTGAGGTCAGCAGTTTGAGCAAAGCAAGACCTACTAAAAATAGAAAAGATTAGCTGTGGGTGGTCGCACCGGCTTGTTGTCCCAGCTACAGAGGCTGAGGCAGGAAGATCGCTTGACCCCAGGAGTTTGAGGTTGCTGTGAGCTAGGTTGATTCCATAGCACTCTAGCCTGGGCAACAGAGCAAGACTCTGTCTCAAAAAAATAATTAAAATTTAGTATTAGGTTGACACAAAAGTATTTGCGGTTTCAGACCGTGAATTTTAAATCATTGTAACTAGGCTCAAACATGTCTTTATTAATCAAATAGGAACCATTACAATCAACACATGTTTGCCAACAAGAAATAAGTTTGTTTATTCCTGTAGCATAAAAATCTGTGCTTGAGATTTCACGAACTCTTGGAAAGCATTTTTTGCATCCTGCTGGTTGTGGAAGCATTTTCCCTGCAAAAAGTTGTCGAGATGCTTGAAGAAATGGTAGTCGGTTGGCGAGAGGTCAGGTGAATATGGTGGACAAGGCCAAACTTCATAGCCCAATTCATTCAACTTTGGAAGCGTTGGTTGTGCAACATGTGGTCGGGCATTGTTGTAGAAAAGAATTGGGCCCTTTCTGTTGACCGATGCCGCCTGCAGGCGTTGCAGTTTTTGGTGCATCTCATCGATTTGCTGAGCAGACTTCTCAGATGGAATGGTTTCACTGCAATTCAGAAAGCCATAGTGGATCAGACCGGCAGCAGACCACCAAACAGTGACCATGACCTTTTTTGGCTCAAGTTTGGCTTTGAGAAGTGCTTTGGAGCTTCCTCTCAGTTCAACCACTGAGCCGGTCGTCACCAGTTGTCCTATAAAATCCAGTTTTCATCGCACGTCACAATCGGATTGAGAAATGGTTCGTTGCTATGTACAAGAAGAGAAGACAACCTTCAAAAACAACGAATTTTTTGATTTTTGGTCAGCTCAGGAGGCACCCACTTATTGAGCTTTTTCACTTTTCCAATTTGCTTCAAATGCCGAATGACAAACTGTAGAATGGTCAACACATTGAGTTCTTCGGCAGCTTCTCATGTAGTTGTAAGAGGATCAGCTTTGATGATTGCTCTCAATTGGCCGTGTTAAACTTCCTATGGCCGGCCACTGCACTCCTCATCTTCAAGGCTCTCATCTCCTTCGCAAAGCTTTTTGAACCACTGTACGTTCATTAGCAGTTCCTGGGCCAAATGTGTTGTTCATGTTGCAAGTTGTCTCCACTGTTTTATGACTCATTTTAAACTCAAATACGAAAATCACTCGAATTTGCTTTTTGTCTAACATCATTGCCATAGTCTAAAATAAATACAAAGTAAGCAGCAAGTAATTAGCAAAAATACATAAAGAGAGAAATGAACATTAAAATGATGTATAACATAACCACATTTAAGAATGCATTCCAATATCAAATGGCAAATGTCAACAATGCTAAAACTGAAATTACCTTTACACCAACCTTAATATTTTGCTTTTATTCCCAGTCCTTTCTGAGTATATTGGATTAAACAAAGTACCTCTAAATACTGGCTCCCCTACACACAAAAATAAAGTCAATTGCTAATTTTTTTCTAACATGTTTTTGGCAAAGTTATTAAAAATAGAAAATGTGAGTAATCTTTATGCATAGATGGCAAAGTCTTTTGCAAGTCAAGTTTCAAGTGGTTTCCAATTTTTTACAATCAACGAAATTGAAGGTGAGCTAATCCACATGTTTGCACTCAAATTCTTATTATTATTATTGTGACAGAGTCTCACTCTATTGCCCAGGCTAGAGTGCCGTGGCATCAGCCTAGCTCACAGCAACCTCAAACTCCTGGGCTCAAGCGATCCTTCTGCCTCAGCCTCCTGAGTAGCTGGGACTACAGGCATGTGCCACCATGCCCGGCTAATTTTTTTTATATTTTTAGTTGGCCAATTAATTTCTTTCTATTTTTAGTAGAGATGGGGTCTCGCTCTTGCTCAGGCTGGTTTCGAACTCCTGACCTTGAGGGATCCACATGCCTCGGCCTCCCAGAGTGCTAAGATTACAGGCGTGAGCCACAGCGCCTGGCCTCAAATTATTTTTTAAAAATAGTTTCTCATGCTAGATCACTATCTGATTTTTCAGCATATAACTTGGAAGATGTTAAAAGAATTGAGTGATATTGCTGTTAAAAAAAAAAACAAACTCCTATTCCCATCTCCTTTCTTTGGGAACCTCACAAAATGGCATACAAAGAAAAGCAATATTGAACCCTCTGAAAAATATTCACCCATAGATTTCTGAATTAATTGAAAAAATCAGCTCCATTCATTTTTATGGGGATGACTTCTGATGAAAATGTTTTGGTTTAATAGTTACTTATCAAAATTTATAATGTATTTGCATTACAATTTTTTTCTTTTTTTTTTCCTAAGCACTAGACTACCAGGGATATATTTACATTTTTGATCAATTTGAAATTACTAATGCTTATAATTTATAAGACCAAGCTTTATGGTCACAGGAAGTTAAACAAAATTTAAAATTTTGATTAATACATTTTCATCTCAGAGAATTATGAGAGGTGATATAGAAAAGACTTACAAGCATCAATACGTATTATATTAGGATACAATCCAGGGGAGAAAGTGAAATGGAAATATAAGTTCAAGGAGAAAAAGGGGGACCTTGACATTTCCCACTGTTAAAGAGGAACGCATTCATGTATTTTTTAAATGGATGGTGGTGGGTATCAAATCACTATAGCATTTCAATTCCACTGGATACTTTAAAAAAGAGATGAACAATTAAATTTTTGTCAAAATTTTAACACACGGGAATTATATCCTATGTATCAAAAATAAATTTGATCGGCCGGGCGTGGTGGCTCACGCCTGTAATCCTAGCTCTCTGGGAGGCCGAGGTGGGCGGATCGTTGGAGCTCAGGAGTTCCAGACCAGCCTGAGCAAGAGCGAGACCCCATCTCTACTATAAATAGAAAGAAATTAATTGGCCAACTAATATATATAGAAAAAATTAGCCGGGCATGGTGGCACATGCCTGTAGTCCCAGCTACTGGGGAGGCTGAGGCAGCAGGATTGCTTGAGCCCAGGAGTTTGAGGTTGCTGTGAGCTAGGCTGATGCCACAGCACTCACTCTAGCCTGGGCAATAAAGTGAGACTCTGTCTCAAAAAAAAATAAATAAATAAAATAAAATAAATTTGATGAGTAATATTCGATGTCAAACTAAAAATGGGTGAAGGGATATATAGTTTTTCAAAACTTTTATATGGACTATATTACCAGAAAGATTTGAAGGCCACTGGTATTGAATGTTGACAACGTATTGGGATTCATAGGATTCAACCCAGTGACAGGAAAAGGGGCCATATATATTGGATCTGTGCAATAAAGTGGGGCTGGAGGGGCGTTATAAATATTTTATCTTTTACTTTTTGCTGCCACTGGCATAAGGTTCTTGCATCAGCAGTTACAAGCCAGATACACTCCTCAACCAGCTCTTCTGTCTCTGGCTCATCCTGGCATGGTGGCCTCGAGCCGTACTTCCGCCAGTGTGGACAGGGAGGACTGGCTTGCTCAACGGCAAGACTGCAGGGTAAGATGAGACTCCTTTGAGGAGCAGGGGGAGGTAGGTTAGGACAGATGAGAGCAGGAACTGAGGAACGCGGAAAACCATAAAAGCTCTGTAAAGCACACCCAGGAAAAGGGATCAAGAAATATTTAAATTGGATCGGATGGATACTCTCTGATGAATATAGACATACACACCCCTCCACACACAAAATTCCCTCCTTCTTTTCTGAGTAATTCAAACCCAAACTCCCCTCATTTCTAACCTACAGAATGCTCCAGATTACTTTGGAACTCCTGACCTTGGGAGATCCACACGCCTCCCAGAGTGCTAGGATTACAGGCGTGAGCCACAGCGCCTGGCCTCAAATTATTTTTTAAAAATAGTTTCTCATGCTAGATCACTATCTGATTTTTCAGCATATAACTTGAAAGATGTTAAAAGAATTGAGTGATACTGCTGTTAAAAACAAAACAAACTCCTATTCCCATCTCCTTTCTGTGGGAACCCCACAAAATGGCATAAGAAGAAAAGCAATAATTCACTTCATCTTCCTCTACATTCCATCACTAATTATGGCTTCTTTTGCGAGGTAGCTATCTTGGCTCAAATTTAGGGCTGGGATCTTCTTTAAAGAATTAGAAGGACAGGCTCAGTGGCTCACGCCTGTAATCCTAGCGCTCTGGGAGGCTGAGGTGGGTGGATCACTCAAGGCCAGGAGTTTGAAACCAGCCTGAGCAAGAGCGATACCTCGTCTCTACTAGAAAGAAATTAATTGGCCAACTAAAAATATATAGAAAAAATTAGCCGGGCATGGTGGCGCATGCCTGTAGTCCCAGCTACTTGGGAGGCTGAGGAAGCAGGATTGCTTGAACCCAGGAGTTTGAGTTTGCTGTGAGCTAGGCTGACACCACAGCACTCTAGCCCAGGCAATACAGTGAGACTGTGTCTCAAGAAAAAAAAAAAAAAATTAGAATCAGGCCGAGCGTGTTGGCTCCTCCTTGTAATCCCAGCACTTTGAGAGGTCAAGGCAGGAGGATCACTTGAGCCCAGGAGTTTCAGACCAGCCTGGGTAATGTAGCAAGACCCCCCTCCCCATCTCTACAAAAAAAAAGAAAACAGCTGGGCGTGGTGGCACATGGCTATAGTCCTGCCTACTCAGGAGTCTGACGTGGGAGGATCACTTGAGCCCACTTGAGCCTAGGAGTTCAAGGCTACAGTGAGCTATGATTATGCGACTGCTCTCTAGTAGTCTGGGTGACAGAGCAAGATCCCATCTCTCTAAAAAAAGCTGGGGTGGGGGAGAGGGGAGAATTAGAATCCATCTTGCTCATGTAAAAATTCTATTTCTGTGACACTCTTTTGACACCCCTTTTTGAGTTTCGTTCGGCTCTTGCAGCCCTGTGGCAGAGACGGCTAGCTATCTACCCTAATACCTTTCTCCCTTTCTAAGAACTCTTAAACCAGAAAAGGCCATCACAAGGAAAGAACATTAAAAATCTTATTTATGAACATACATGGAAAAATCCTAAATGAAATACAAGAATCACGAATCACTTCCCCTTACATCCCATTGGCCAGAACATGTGGTCATGACTATATTTAGTCGCAAAGACAACTGGAAAATTTACTTTAGGCAGCCTTGTGAGCGAATAAAAACTGGCTTTACATTTTCAAGGAAGTCATTTCCCCCTCTCTCCACTCAGCAACAAGGTTGAGATAAGCAAATTTCCTTATTCTCCTCTTCCCTGGTGTGCACTTATTTCTAGTTTACCATTAGGCAAAGGGCTTAGCCTTTTGCAGACCCAGCTTTGCAGGGGAATCTTCAATTAGACTCTGAGGTGGATTTTGTCATCTACCCTCCTGTATTCAACTCAGCCATCAAAACTAAAATTCAAGTTCACCAGAATTTGGAGACACCCTGAGGGAAAGAAGAATCTAGTTTCTTGCCTCCTCCAAATTCCTGCTTTTTCTTCTGTTTTGATTATTATTTTATTTTTTATTTTTTTTGGCTAGCTCAACAATATAGTTACATAATTTTAAAAACATTCACTCCAGCATGCGTAGTAGTTTTACTGGGAAGATTGTCCATGGTACCTCGACATCATCCTGCTCAAGTAGAAGTTTACCCCGACATTTTCAGAGGTTTGTTTAATAAAATTTCAAAGGACAGCTAATCTTCATCCTACATGAACTATTTCAGAGAATAGAAAAGAAGAAAAATTGCATAAGTCATTTTGCAAGACTTGTTTAACCCTGACACTCAGATCAGACAGGTTCAGCATACACACAAAAAATTAAAATCTCTCTTATTCAGAAACATAAATGTGAGTGGATTCCTCAGTTAAATAAGACAATAAACTCTCTTTTGTGCTTAAAAAGCAAAACCAAAAACATTGCTCATAAACATAGTATCAAAGTCCTAAATGAAATACAAGCAAATCCACTTCTATAGTATATTAAAAAAAAGGAGCACGATTCCTAAATAATTCAATGATGGGGTTTTTTGGTTTGGTTTGGTTTTTTAAAAATAAATTTTATTGTAACTGGCTGTATTTGCTGGGCTAGTGAGTAACCAAACCAGGATGAACTCAGGCTGCTGACTTCAAAACTTGTTCTGGATAGACTTGAACCCATCCTCCAAAGTGAGGTATCTCAAGAATGGAAGAACAAGCACCAAATTGGCACTAACTGATCAACACTAAGGTGCTCACATGGTAGTAATAATCTTTAGGGGTTAGGGGTGGGTAAACTCACAACTAATGAACATGGCGAGCCTTGTAGGGGTGAAAGGGCAGGCCTCAAATCATGGTTTGGGTGTGGCAAAGTCATAACATGTAACTGAAATGTTTGTACCCCCATAATTTCCTGAAATAATAAAAAAAAAACTTGTTCTGGGTGTGCACGTTGGGGATGGCCGGGAGTGTCCAACGCTGCTGAGGACAGTCAATAAAGGATGGAAAGTTGCCCTTTGGCTTTATCAGCAAGGACATCTTTAAGGAATTTTGTAAAGTTCTGGGCAGGAAGGCAGATTCTAGTGGTTTGAAGAGTAAGTAGAAGTGAGGAAATGGGAATAGTGTCCAGCAGTTTGCCTGGAAAGCAAAGCGAGGTGGGGCCATAGTTGGGAGGTGAGACAGGTGGCGGCGCTATTGTGCAGGGGTATGATCATAGCTTCCTGCAGCCCCGAACCCCTGGGCTCAAGATAGCCTCCCACCTCAGCCTCCCACGTACCTGGGATTGTAAGCACGGGCCACCGCACCCAGCTTTGTTTTTTTATTTCTTATAGATTTCAGCTCTTATAAATAGTAACAAGTCTTTGAGTAGGTGAAAAGGTCCACATTCTGGGCCCAGAGGAGATAAAGAAAGGATGAAAGGGTTCCTAGTCCTGACAGTCAAGAGAACTGAAATCTGATACCTGGAGGCAAGCTACTTTGGTGGTTAACCTTATTCTTGCATTGATTTTGTCCTGTGCCCTTTTTACTTTAGCAATCGAAGCTTGTCTTTAGAAATTAAGAAACAAGGCAGAATTGATGACCAAGAAACATCATTGTGATAGGGAAGATTAGTTCCATCATTCAAATCCTCTGTAATTCTTTTAATGCAGTTACATTGTCATTAGTCTCATTAATTACCATGAAAGCATGCCAATATTAGGCTTATAGAATGTCATCTTTACAATCTTGCTGTCTTCAGAGCTTCCTAGAGATCCTGAGGCTCTCTATTCCAAGAGTTAGGAACTGCCTGGTCCAATTGCGCCAACAGTGAGGTCTAAGTGAAAACCAGGGGAGGAACTCTACTGGTTCTCAAACTTGGCTACATGTGGAAATCTCCTGGGAGCTTTAAAAAGTACCGATACCTGGGCTTCAATCTACAGACTGTATTCAAATTTTAATTGTGCCAAAAACACATAGATCACTTTTTTTTTCAGGATCCAGTCCAGGATCACATATTTCATCTAGTTGTCATGGCTCTTTAGTCTCCTTTAAACAGTTCCCCAGTCTTCCTTTGATTTCATGATCTTGACTTTTTTGAAGAGTCTAGTCCATTATTTTATAGAATGTCCTTCAATTTTGTTTTTTCTGTTGTTTTCTCATGCTTACATTCATATTAAGCATTTTGGCCATGAATGCTATAGAATTGATGTGTCCTCGGTACATCATACAGGGGGCACAGAAAATTTTGTTTGTCCCTTTACTGGTGATGTTAACTTTGATCACTTGGTTAAGGTGGTGACTTCCCAGTTCTCCACTGTAAAGTTACTTTGATTCCCCCTTTCTGTACCATACTCTTTGGAAATAAATCATTAAGCTGTCTCATAATCAGCATTCCATCCCTTGTATCCTTGGCCTCCTGGTTGATTTTTTTTCTAATTTTCATACTTCAAGGTTCACTCTTTGTGCTGTAAGTATCATGGGTTTTGTTAAACACATGGAGTCATATATCCGTCACTCCAGTACCATATGGGTTAGTTTAGAATAGCTCATGCTTTCCCTAGTTAACTTCTGTCCTTCCTAATTCCTGGATCCCTGGAAACCACTGATCTGTCTTCCATCCCTATAGTTTTACCATTTCCAAAATGTCTTGTGAATGGAATTATCCGATATATAGCATTTCCAGCCTGATTTTTTTCACTTAGCAAAATACATTTAAGATTCATCCATGCTATTGTGTGAATGAATAGCATTTTCTAGTTTTCTTGCTGAATACTTTTCCATCATATGTACCACAGTTTGTTTATCCATTCACTTATCGAAGGACATTTTGTTGCTTCCAATTAAATTTTTTTTTAGAGCCTGATCTCACTATGTTGCCCAGGCTAGAGTGCAGTGGCTATTCACGAGTGTGATCATCGCATGTTGTAGCATCAAACTCCTGGGCTCAAGTGATCCTCCTACCTCAGCCTCCTGAGCAGCTGGGATTACAGACAGGTACATGCCACTGTGCCTGGCTCCAATTTTTGATAATTGTGAATAAAGTTGCTATAAACATTCACATACAGGTTTTTTGTGGACAGAAGTTTTCAAAGTTTTTAAAACAGTTGAGTTAATACCTAGGAGCAAGGGTGGGCACAGTGGCTCTCACCTCTAATCCTAGTACTTTGTGAGGCCAAGGCGGGAGAATTGCTTGAGATCAGGAGTTTGAGACCAGCCTAAGCAAGAGTGAGACCTGTCTCTACTAAAATTAGAAAAATTAGCCAGGCATGGTGGCATGTTCCTATAGCCCCTGCTACTTGGGAGGCTGAGGCAAGAGGATCGCTTGAGGCCAGGAGTTTGAGGTTGCTGTGAGGTAGGCTAACGCCACTGCACTCTACCTGGGGTGACAGAGGGAGACACTGTCTCATAAAATAAAATAAAATAAAATAAAATAAAATAAAATAAAATAAAATAAAATAAAATAAAATAGATACAGGATCTCACTATGTTGCCCAGGTTGGTCTCAAACTCCTGGCCTCAAGCGTTCCTCTCAGCTCGGCTTTCCAAAGTACTGAAATTACAAACATGATCTACCAGGCCTTGCCTCTTCTAGAAGTTTTATAGTTTTGTATTTTACATTTAAGTCTATGATTCATTTAGAGTTAATTTTTGTCTAAGATATGAGATATGTGTCAAAGTTTAGAGTTTTTCCATGTGAATATTCAATTTGTTCAGCACCATTTGTCAAAAAGGCTATCTTTTTCCATTGACTTGCCTTTGTTTCTTTGATAAAAATCAGTTGACTGTGTGGTCTATTTCTGAGCTCTCTATTTTGTTCCATTAATTTATGTATCTATCTTTTCATTAATACCACACTGTGGCTTTGTACTAAATAAGTCTTGAAATCAGGTAATGTGGGACTTACTACTTTATTCTTCTTTTTCAAGATTGTTTTGATTATTCTGGATTCCTTGAATTTTCATATGAATTTTATGATTAGCTTATCAATTTCTGCATGAGGCAGCTGGTAGTTTGACAGGGACTGTATTAAATCTATAAATCAGTGGGAATATCACCACCCTCGCAATATTATTAATAAGTCTTCAAACCCATGAACATGAGACTTTTCCCCATTTATTTAAATTTTTAATATCTTACAACAATGTTTTATGGTTGTCAGAGTATAAGTTTTGCACTTCTTTTGTTTAACTTATTCCTACATATAGTTGATTCTCATCATTTGCAGTAGTTATATTCTGTAAAGTTGCCTTGAAAATCCAATTAGTGAATACTGAGCTATTGTTTCTAGGGGCAATACTGGGCTAGGTTCTTGTGAGACTCTGGTCTCAACATTTTTGTAAGATGAAATGCCATTTGTGTTGTATAAGCTTGTTTGCCAATGTGCTTGTAAAATAAGCCAATTTCATCAGCATTAAAAACCTGCTCTTCCACTTAGTCCTTTTCCTGTATAACACTTAGCAGATATGGGTTTTAAAAATTCTTCCACAGCCTCCTGATCTGCAGAACCTGCCTCTGCTGCAACTTTAACAAGGCAGGAGACTTGGACTCTAATCCCAGCTCTCATCATATAAGTAGATGTAATCTTGGACATGTCTCTTAGAATCTACATTCCCAAACTCTGAAAAAGTAAGAGTTTTGTGGTGTGTGGATGAGAATATCTCTAAGGTGCCACTCAATATAGAGTTCAGATATTATTACACGTGCGCGCACACACACGCACACACACACACAAATGTAGTGTTTGTATGGTGATTTTTAAGGTCCATACCACCACCTGGTGGTGAAAGAGAAGAGGACATCCGAGAAAAAGGAGTTCTGTATTTAGATTCCTAGAATAAAAATTACACTCTTCAGACAATTTCCCCTCTAGACTGGCTACCTATAAGTGTACCACTACATCTGTTAATAAAAGTGTCATACACATAAAAAAACATAAAATAAAAGTATAATACAGATAATGATGTTTAAAATCACATGCTGTATAGAATTCTTTATGAATATAAAGACTCTAACCTTTGGGTAGTCAATTAGCTATTATTCTTTGGTTAAAAAAAACTATTAAATAATTACATAAAATAAAAATGTGCTTTATTATACTAAAAGTTTACATCATATTAAAATTATTCACATGGAGAATGAGTGTCTGTCAGACAAAACCAATAGATGCTTACTACATTGTGCCTAAAACAGAATAACAACTGTTTGTCTTAGTTTGTGTTTATCTAATTTCTAATCATTATTAGATTTAGGTTATCCATTTCTGGCAAGATGCTACAGAAGTGATATGTCCTTCTTAGCGTATCATATCATGTCAACACATATCATCACATGTCAACATGTCTTATTTCTGGTAATATTAACCTTGATCACTCCTTTAAGAGGTTATCTGCTGGATTTATCCATTATAAAGTTACTATCTTTCCCTTTGTAATTAACAAACATCTTGGGGAGATACTTTGAGACTACGCAAATATCCTGTTTTTCCTTACATTTTTGTCTACTAATTTTAGTACCCATGGGTAGATCTTGCCTCCAACAATTATTATTATACATGATGTTCTAGTAGTAGTTTTCTATTTCCCTTCTTCCTTTTATATTTATTAACTGGAATTATTTGGCAAAGAACAGTCTCTTGGCCAGGCATGGTGGCTCATGCCTGTAAATCTAGCACTCTGGGAGGCTGAGGTGGGAGGACTGCTCAAAGTCTGGAGTTTGAGACCAACCTGACCAAGAGCAAGACCCCTTCTCTACTAAAAACATAGAAAGAAATTAGCTGGACAAATAAAAATATATATAGAAAAAATTAGCCGGTGGGAGGCTGAGGTGGGCAGATTGCTCGAGGTAGGAGTTTGAAACCAGTCTGAGCAAGAGCGAGACCCCGTCTCTACTATAAATAGAAAGAAATTAGCTGGACAACTAAAAATATATAGAAAAAATTAGCCGGGCATGGCGGCACGTGCCTGTAGTCCCAGCTACTCGGGAGCCCGAGGCAGAAGGATTGCTTGAGCCCAGGAGTTTGAGGTTGCTGTGAGCTAGGCTGACGCCACGGCACTCTAGCCAAAGCAACAGAATGAGACTCTGTCTCAAAAAAAAAAAAGAACAAAAAGAATACGGTCTCTTTTCCTTTGTTTATTTATTCATTCAACTGTGTGTTTATATAAGTATGGATTCATAGATACTTAATTT
Source organism: Mirza zaza (assembly GCA_008750895.1). NCBI lineage: Eukaryota > Metazoa > Chordata > Mammalia > Primates > Cheirogaleidae > Mirza > Mirza zaza. Next base: position 17,018 of record VSMD01045460.1, read on the forward strand.
ATTCTCTAGGTTACAATAATTTATTTCTTGCTCAAATATGTATGAATAATTTCAATATGATGGAAAGTTTTTGACATAATAAAAATATTGTTATTTTATGCAATAAAATAAAGTTTAATAGTTTTTCTGTTTGTTTCTTGTTTTGTTTGAGAGGCAGTGTCTCGCTATGCTGCCCAGGCTGGAGTGCAGTGCCTATTCACAGGCATGGTCCCACTACTGATCAGCATGAGGGTTTTTTTTTTTTTTTTTTTTTTTGAGACAGAGTCTCACTTTATTGCCCAGGCTAGAGTGAGTGCCGTGGCATCAGCCTAGCTCACAGCAACCTCAAACTCCTGGGCTCAAGCAATCCTGCTGCCTCAGCCTCCCAAGTAGCTGGGACTACAGGCATGCGCCACCATGCCCGGCTAATTTTTTCTATATATATTAGTTGGCCAATTAATTTCTTTCTATTTATAGTAGAGACGGGTCTCGCTCTTGCTCAGGCTGGTCTCGAACTCCTGAGCTCTAATGATCCGCCCACCTTGGCCTCCCAGAGAGCTAGGATTACAGGCGTGAGCCACCGCGCCCGGCCAGCATGAGGGTTTTGACTCCATTTCTGACCTGGGCAGGTTCACACCTCCTCAGGTAATCTGGTGGTCCTCCATTCCCAGGAGGTCACCATATTGATGCCAAACTTAGTGAAGACACCTAATGCATAGTACACTATAGCCCAGAACTCCTGGGCTCAAGCTATCCTCCTGGCTCCACCTTCCGAGTAGCTGGGATTACAGGCATGGGCCACTATGCCTGGTTTAATAGGTTTTTTTAACCAAAGAATAGCAGCCGATTGGTGATGACTATTCAAAGGTTAGAATTTTCATATTCACAAGGGATTCTATGCCGGGTGTGATTTTAAGCATCAATACCTGTATGAGGCTTTTAGATATATTAATAGCAGTGCACTTGTAGGTAGTCAATCTAGAGGGGAAATAGCCTAAAAATTGAAATTCTACAAAATAACTGAGGAATGCTCTTCAAAAATGTCACAAAAAACAGGGAAAGATTGAGCTCTGTCACAGAAGAAAATAGACATGACAACTAAATGCAGAGTGGGATCCTGAAACAGAAAAAGGACATTAGTGGGATAAGTGGTAAAATCGCAGTAATCTGTAGTTTAGTTAGAAGTATTGTGCCAGTGTTAGTTTTGGTAACTGTACTATGTATGATAGTACAATGTACAATATTACAATTGTACTATTATATAAGATGTTAACACTAGAGGATGCTAAGTGAAGGGAACTCTCTGTACTATTTTTGTAGCTTTTCTCTAAGTCTTGAATTTTTAAAAAAGGGTTAAAATATTATTCACACATAAAAAAGGATTTTTGCCAGGCATAGTGGCCCATGCCTATAATCTCAGAGTTTTGGGAGGCCAGGGCAGGAGGATAGCTTGAGGCCAGAAGCTTGAGGGCAGCCTGGGCAAAAGAGTGAGACCCTGTCCCTGCAAAAAAAAATTAAAAATTTAAAAATTATAAAAAAATAAAATAAATAAAAAATTAGCCAGGAATGGTGACATGCACGTATAGTCCTAGCTATTTGGGAGTCTGAAGTGGGAGGATTGCTTGAACTCAGGATTTTGAGGCTGCAGTGATTGATGATCATGCCACTGCACTCCAGCCTGGGTGACAGAGTGAGATCCCATCTCTAAAAAAAAAAAAAAAAAGGATTTTATCAGAATCTCCAAGGGGTAGAGAGTGTCTTTCATTTGGATAGAAAACAGTGCCTTGTGCTATTATTCTGTTTTAGGCACTATGTGGTAGGCGGCTGTCCATTTTGCCTATCATATGCTCATTCCCCTACATTTTGATACACCCCCCACCTGCCACTCTTTCAGTCCATGGTCTGACCACCCCAAAACTCCATGGGCACATGATTCAAACTGGGCAAATCAATGCTTTCCTTGGCACTTTTGCTGGAATTATAAAGAAAGAGACATTTGCTTTATAATTTCTCTGGAGTTGTTACATTTGTAAAGAGATAAGCCTGGAGCTGCCGGGCACCACCACGTAGAGAGGGAACCTTAAGAAGGAGGCACAGAGACAAAGAGGCAACTCAGCAATGGTGAGACCAAAGCCTAATTACTTAACTTGAGCCCCTTAAATCCAGGTATGCCAGAGGCTACTCCTTGACTTTTAAGTTACATGAGTCAATGCCACCCTCAGCACTCCACCCTGCCTCAGTTTATTTGGCTTAAGCCAATTTGAGTTAAGTTTCTGGTATTTGGCACCAAAAGAATTATGAGTAACATATTCTATCTATTGATATTCATTTTGAACTTCAAATGCATTAAAGATGAACACAGATTTTATATTTCGTAAAGGCAAACTGCTTTAACAAAGGGAAAAATTCATTGTAAGTTTTTTCTCTAATAGTATTTTTTTCCAATTTATTTTTTTAATTTATTTTTTTAGAGACAGAGTCTCACTCTGTCACCCAGGCTGGAGTGCAGTGACACAATCATGGTTGATGTAATCTCAAATTCTTGGGCTCAGAGGATACTCTCACATCAGCCTCTAAAGTAGCTAGGACTACACCACACCTAGCTAATTTCAAAGATGCTCCTTTTTCCAGTAAAAAGACCAACACTGCTGTATCTGTGGGTAGTCAGGGACCATAGCCCTGAGCCCAGCTGGCTGAAAGATTAACATGAGGCTCAGGGAAATTAAAGCCAAAGTGAGTTGGTAGCTGCAGAAGAAGAAGAAAAAAAAAACCACATAAATTTCTCTTTCCTAAGGAAAAATAATTGAGTTTTCCCTTAAGACTGTAAGCAAATCTCTAGTAAAGTACTCACTAGCAAGATTTTGAAAGCCAAGAAAAAAATCACGTACAAGGAACGTTTTCTTCGAATTTCATATTGTCAAGGACCTGACTCATAAGGACAAAAAGACAAGAATACACTAAGTTTAATGAACCTCAGTGGCTTTTCTATAACCCCCCATAGCTGTTTCAATGCTTTAGATAAATGATGTTATTTTAACAAGTTACTGTGAGGAGTAATGATTCAAGTTTTCTATCATCTGGTGTAAATGATTCAAGAGTAAGCTTGCTAAGCCTGTGTTCAAAGCCAAGAAAAGTCCTAGCTTATAATTGTGTTGTTAAATAATAATTCAGATAGTTTCTTTTCACTGCAGTAGAGTATTTTTGAAGGGATGGATTTCTGACATTATTTTCCAAAAATCACAAAAGATGCAGTGCTCTGGATTCTGTTTCATATGGATAACTTTCTTTTATAGTAGTGTCTCTCCTAGAATGGGAGCAGTAAGGCCTCCAGGTGCTTTGGAAGAATGGGGACCTCACCAGGGAGGGCTGAGGCTCTGCCATGCCCTTAGGTGGTACTGAAACACTGCCGTGGATGTTGGGGTTGTGGGGTGTGAGGGTAAAGTAGGGAAATAATGCAGTCAGAATGAGATGAATAGCAACCTAGAAAAGTGAGGAAGAGAAGGACTGTTGTAGATCTTTCTGGGATGAGGAGTAGGTGTAACTCAAGGTTGATTTTGATGCATGAGTCACCGGGCAGGAGTTTAAGAGGCTTCCATTGTGACACAAAGGAGACAGAAGCTAGGGACAGGCCACAATGGTGCAGTGACAAAATAAAGACCTGGTTGCTAGGGTCAGGGAATAAACACCAGGAGCCTAGAGGAGGAGAGATGGAGCCCCAGCTCCTGGTCCCCTCTCCTACCCCTCCTCCCCCCAAAGCCCTCTAAGATGCCACCTTCCACCTAAACATCATCTCCCTAGTTTTAGTTCTTAACTCTGGTCTCTGACTTCTGCTTGGTTTCACATTTTCCATCCATTTTCACAGAAGACCGTCACCTGCCCCTTCTGGAATATCTAAGGTTTTCTACGTTCCTTGTGCTCTGATGGCCACCTCTGCTAAATCAGCTAAGATGCCCACCCCCTCTGAAACCGTTACTCTTACTGCAGATCTCCATCAAGAATCTTTGGACCCTAGGATTATAGTTACCTTATTTGAAATCGGGTTACGTCTCCCTTCTACCCGGGGCTCTCTCCCTTCCCTAAAAGATAGAAGCCATCAAGTAACAGAACAACCGAATGAACAGAAGTTAAAATATCTCTTAAAAGAAATTAAAGATATTCTTAAAGATGAGGCAGATTTTGAAGAGACAACCACAGAAGCAAAAGAACTTTGTGAGGAAAGCAGTATTTCCAAGGATATGTCAGAACTTAAAGACAAAATCAGAGGACTTGATGAAATAAATAAAATGCTGTTGAAAAACCTTCTTGTTAGTTTAGACCCAGAGAAAGAACAGAATACAAAGAAACAGGAGATGATCACAGTACAAGATTTTGCAAGGGATTTGGAAAATCATTCAGAAGAAAGAAAAGCCCTTCATGAAATTCCACCAAGTAACGAAACAGCAAAATGCAGATTCCCTAATGCTCAAGAAGAAAATCAGAAAATTAGGAATAACATGGAGCAATTACTACAGGAAGCAGAACACTGGAGTGAACAACACACAGAGCTCAGTGAACTGATAAAATCATATCAGAAATCTCAGGAAGACGTAAAAGAATCTCATGAAAATAGTGGAGTCTGTTTCCAAGTCCAACCAAATAATGAAGCGTCCGTTCAGCTCAGGCTGCAGGAACAAGTCAAGAGACTGAGCCATGACACTCGCTCACTGCACTTGCTTGCAGCTTCGCTGGAGAATGAATGCCATCTCCTGCAGCAGAGGGTGGAAATTTTCAAGGAGCTGCAACATCATAAAGAGGGGACTCTGCAAGGCAAGGCAATTCAAAACAACCGGAAACAGGACAAGAAAAATCAGAAGCCATCAGAAACAGGGAAAGTAGAAACTTACAAGCAGAACATGCAAGAAATGCAGTGTATATTTCAGAAAAAAGACAGATCCTATAGAAGCCTGGATGTTTGTCATAATAAGAAAGCTCGAAATAACCGGTTCAATACTCGAATTGCAACCGCTCTTCTCAGCATAAAGACGCAAGCCAGCAGCCTAAGATAGCAAATATGGAAAGCAGCAAAGACAGTTTACATCTAATATGGCCAACTTTAGGCACGATCAATCATCAAACCTGTGGTAGATCTGCTGGTTCAACCGAGAAAGAGATGTAAAATAAGAAGATTAACACTTTATTCATGACCTCAGTAATTATGTAAGTTTGGTCTTTAACAACCACTGTGTCCACATCAAGTTCATCACCTTTACAAAGTAGAGTTTTTTCTTGTAATTATTAGAGAGATTATGACACTTTAACCAAAAGTGAGAAGTTACAGGTCCAATTAAGTAAAGATCTAAATAAAAAACAGAATGCAAAGACAGTATTTTTTTTCTTTCCTTAATGATTGCCGGGGGAGGGGGAATTTCGGGGGGGGGAGTATATAATGCTTTAATTGTGACCTTTTAAAGCTCACTTTCTAAATGTATGTTTCCTTTCCTATTATACTCTAAGTGTAGGATGTGGTGGAGTAATAAAAATGCTAACAAAGCACCCCTAAACAAATAGTTTTTCTGTTGTAAATCTCCCCACAGCACTGGCTCATTCATTCCTCCCTTCCTCTTGAATTAGTGAACTGTGGGCATATTGGGCAGCAGAGGCCCTTTGGGGAAGGACCTTGTTTAGAATAATAGAGATACATCTAGATTTTGTTCTTTGCTGGAAAAATTCCTCCCATTCCTCCAGGTGGGGACAGTAGAGTTACCCAGGGAAAAAAGTAATATCTTTCATTAAGGGAGTTGGACTTCTTGTTCCAGAAAAGATAAGAGCAGATGCATTTCCCCTTATTCCCACTAAGTAAGCCAAAATAATATATAAAATTAGAGAGGTAGATCTGGAGATAATATATAAATCTGGATAATATATAAATTAAATAAATTAAAAAATAAATTAAAATTAATTCAATTAATTAATCAATTTTAATTAATTAATTAATTGAATTTAAAAATTAAATAAATCTGGATAATATATAAATCTGGATAATATATAAATCTGGAGATAATATATAAAACAAACATAAGAAGATTCTGAAAGGTAGAGAGAATTAGGTAGACTGGCCAGGGACCCTGAAACTTAAGGAACATGGTGTCGAGTTCTCTAGGTTTTGTATGTGCCTCTCATATATTCCGGAGAAGCCCACACCCAGAAGTGCCAATGCATGTAGACAAAACAACCTCTCATAAAGCCTGATTTTTCTTGCCAAAAGATGAGGGAAAGGACAGTCTGGCGAGACACAAATCTTTTGATAAAACTGCTATAATGCAGCCAAATTGCATAGAAAAACCCACATCTCCACCCCCATCCTTCATTGATTATGAGACCCTCTTCCCCTGCTCTTCTGGGATGGTGCAGAGGAGGCGGAGTGGGGAGCCTGAAATCCACCTTCCACCTGATAGTGCCAGGGTACTCCTCTGGGTCTCCCTTCCCCAGTGGAGTGGAATGTCAGTGGAGGCCACATGGGTAGCCTAGATTTTTATCCCATTTCTCTGTTGGCAGCATCAGCAGACGTCTACTATTAATAAAAAAGAAGATTTAATAAGATCCAGGGTCTCATAGCAATTCCTCCAATGTCCAGGATACAATAAAAAAATCACTCATTACATCCAGAACAATAAATATCTCAACTTGGATGAGAAAAGACAATTCATAGATGCCACCTTGGGATGACATGGACATTGGAATTATCTGACAAGGATTTAAAAGCAGTCATTATAAAAATGCTTCAATGAGCAACTACAAATACTTGAAAACTTGAAAAAATAGAAAGCAAAGAAATAGAAGATATAAAGGAGACCTAACTGGAAAGTATACAACTGAAAAAGTAATAATATAAACTCACTGGATGGGCTTGGTAGCAGCATGTTGATGTCAGAGGAAAGATGGAACTATGGAAATTACGCCTTCTGAACAACAGAGAAAATAGGCTGGAAAAAAGTCTTGAGGACTCTTGTAACAAAAGCTCTAGCATTGATGTCATCAGAGTCCCCAAAATAAAAGGAATAATAGAGTGTGGGCTGTAAAAGTATTCAAAGATATAATGGCTGAAAATTTCCTGAATTTAACAAAAGGCATAAACCTACAGATTCAAGAAACTGAACTTCAGATAGTATACACTCAAAGAAGTCCAAGACACTCATAATCAAATTTCTGAAATGTTAAGACAAAGTAAAAATCTTGAAAGCAGCTAAGGAGAAAAGACTCATCAGATATAGGGAGCTGTTCCAAATAGCAGTGAATTTCTCATCAGAAACCATGAAAGCCAGAAGGAAGTGAATATTTCTCAAGAACTGAAGAAAAGAAATGTCAACCCAGAATTGTTTCAACCCAGTGGAAAAAATCCTTCAGGAGTGAAAGCGAAATTAATGGGAGAAAGCCAGAATAATTTGTCACCATCTGTTGGAAGAATCCACTTGGTCCCATAACTAATATTTTCTAATTAAAGAAAATGAGGGCTCTCGTTAGCCTCAGACTTTGTTCTATTCCATCTCTAAACAGAAATTTCACATAGACGGTGTTAAATGGATGAGTGAAATGAGAACCTACAACATGGCTTAGCCAAACAGTCACTTCGTGTATTTAAGCTCGTTAATATGCATTACATGAACAAATTCTGACAGAATTTGACACTGATCTGTCAAATTCTAAGTGGTTAATTTTCCAGTTCTTAAACTGAGGCAGCCCTGGTCCCACCACAAATTCACAAGGGAACTGAAGAGTTTTTCAAGTTTTGGGAGAAGCACAGCAATATGCATGTCGCATACCACAGAAACTCAAGGTAGTTCATAGCTCCAACATTAGATTCCACATGGCACCATACCAGAAGTAAAATTTTCCATTGGTGAGGACTCAGTCACCTGCCTGTATCTATCTGCAAATGACTGGGAAATGTGGCTTTAGATGGACAACCGTGTGTTGAGACAGAAGGAAGAATTAACTCTGGAAGACCGTGGGGAAGTAAGAGAAAATATTTCTGTATTTCTGTACATTTAGGGCTTTATGAGCAAATATTATGAAAACTTGAGATCCTGGACTAAGAGCAAGCTCTAGAAAGTAATTTACATCTGTATAGATAGTGAGAACTGAAGAGATTTACCCAATTTCAGAGATGTGCATTTACATTTCCAGTTAGGGTGAAGCCTGGCACCTTGGAGACAGCTCTGGGCTGTACAGCTGGAGCCCCTTGGGTCTTCTGGCCCCCGCAGAGATTTCTTTACATTCTAAAAGGATTGGGGTGAGATCTCAGGATTCGCTTTCCAGCAGCAGAGGATTTTTTTTTCTTCCTCATTTTAGAAGGGGAGGCGGACAGCTGCCTTTCTCTTCTAAATAAATGCCCAGATTACTTTTCTCAGAATTTCTCACCTGAAGTACAGCCCCCATTTTACAGGTGAGGTAACATCTGGTTCTCATCACATCCCCCTCAGAGTAAGAACTGGGACAAAAAGATTATGTACAATGATGATGATGTTATAATCTGTCTTTGATGCAAAAACCTCGTATGTGCGTTCAGGACCAAATTAAGATGAACATTAAAACCCAACAGCTCAGCACGGCTTCCCCTCAGCCACCATGCAGTTTACGTTGCTTTTTAGTCGTCAGGGAAAGCTTCGACTGCAGAAATGGTATGTCCCGCTCTCAGACAAAGAGAAGAAAAAGATGACAAGAGAACTTGTTCAAACCGTTTTAGCAAGGAAACTGAAAATGTGCATCTTCCTTCGAGTGGCACGATCTGAGGATTGTTTACAAAAGATATGCTAGTCTGTATTTTTGCTGTGCCATTGAGGATCAGGACAATGAACTCATTACCCTGGAAATAATTCATCGTTGTGTGGAATTACTTGACAAGTATTTTGGCAGTGTGTGTGAACTTGATATCATCTTTTAATTTTCGGAAGGCTTATTTTATTTTAGATGAGTTTCTTTTGGGAGGGGAAGTTCAGGAAACATCCAAGAAAAATGTCCTTAAAGCAATGGAGCAGGCCCACCTACTTGCAGGAGAAGACAGAGAATATGTATCACAGCAAGAGTTTCATTGGGTGTAAGAAAGCGTACTAGAATACATGCTGGAGTACAGACATGCATCAAAATGTAGTAGGATATATGAATTCATATAATTATTATTTGTAATTATTGTTTGTAGTTATTTTGTCAAGTTTGTTATTTATGTTTTAGCATTACCTGAAAAGTCTATAATTACATTAAATCCCAAGGGATCATCCCAATTACTTCATTAAATTGATATTTTTTCATAGGGAATTTTGCTCCAATAATGATCCATCATCAGGGCTTATAATTTATTTTTTACACACAATATTGAAATATGTTCAGAGGTTCATTGACAAAAAAGTACTCATTAAATACTGTGAATTGTTAATACCATTGATAAAGAAGTAGAATTTTCCTATGAAAATGAGAGCTTCTGTAAGAAAATGAAGCATTTGGGAGTTTAATTTATTATTAATAACATTATTTTAACTTCTTCATTCCACTATAATTTATTCTGAGAAGGGAAGAAAAAGGGCAACTGTCTCTTTTTTTTTTTGAGACAGAGTCTCACTTTATTGCCCAGGCTAGAGTGCCATGGCGTCAGCCTAGCTCACAGCAACCTCAAACTCCTGGGCTCAAGCAATCCTGCTGCCTCAGCCTCCCAAGTAGCTGGGCCTACAGGCATGTGCCACCATGCCCGGCTAATTTTTTTTCTGTATATATTAGTTGGCCAATTAATATCTTTCTATTTATAGTAGAGATGGGGTCTCGCTCTTGCTCAGGCTGGTCTCGAACTCCTGAGCTCAAAAGATCCGCCCACCTCGGCCTCCCAGAGAGCTAGGATTACAGGCTTGAGCCACCGCGCCCGGCCGCAACTGTCTCTTTTTAAATGTTTGGGAATTATTGAAAGTGTACTCACCCTAACAGTTATCTGAGAATTAAAATTTAACTGACTTTTCTCCTCAGATACTTCTGTATTTAATGGTTGTATAAGTTTAGTGATCTATTAGATTTGGGGTTTTATTTTTTGGGGAACAATTTATATGATTTTTTAGCTCAAAATTTAAAAGTTGCAACTTGAATAAATATTAAAGTGAGGATACTTTTAAACACTCAAATAAGCAGTTTTAAACTTTTGGAGTCACAAGCCTTCTGGTTTGAGAGTTATAATTCCTTTGAAAGTCTCAAGGGTGATGAGCCCCCTCCCCAGGAAAATTTGTATGTAATTTTGCCTCAGAGTTCAGGGAATTCTTGGAGACCATAGAAGTCTATCTGTAGACACTCTAGGGTCACTTTACCAACCTCACTCAGGTTACATTTTCTTCCTTGTTGATGTGAGAAACATCTTGTTAGAGATATTTGTAGGCATAGACATTTAACAAATCTGTTTGGAGAGTTCTTTAAAATCTATGTTGAGAATTTTTTAAGAAGTAATATCCTTAGTCTCAAAGTCACACTCTTTGGACTGTTGGTTTTTGTAGCTCTAAGTGAAAAGTTAAAAACTTTCATTGCTACTCAAAGTACCACATGGGTGACTACTTTTCCACTTTTTCTCTAGCATCTCTATTTCATGTAATAAAATCCTGATGAATGTAAACACTGGTGGAAGGGAATATTCTAATTGAATTTTCAGTTAACTCAATACTGACCAGATAACTTACACTGAAAATTTTTTCAGAATATTTTAGTAAATACAGTGTTTCAGGATTTTGTAGGATTTTTGGAGGACTTGGGTCATCATTTTGTTGACCCTCATGTACAGTAAAGTTATAAAAGATGAATCTGAACTCCTGTCTAGAAGTTAAATATTCAGTTATAAACCAAAGAACAAAAGCAAACAAAACCTTAAGCTTTAGGTAACTTTAGGTACTGTGAACTAAATGTTCTAGAAATTTGATTGTATCTATGTCAGCTTGTACACTGTGTGTAAGAATATATGTATTTCTTTTGTAGCCAAGTCATGAATATTTTAATGTCCCTGTGTACTAAATGACTACTCATCGAGTATGCAGAATTTCATAGAGGAAATAGAGTGCTGATATGCATATGAAAGAAAATGTCCTCAGCTTGGTGACCTATTATCTTGTATGATAATAACAGAATATTTCAGAACCAGTACCTTTATGATTGTATTTTTTTTCCTATTCTCATTCTTAATTCTTATCCATTTTATTTTCATTCTATATGTGATCTTGATATAGCTTATTCCTGTCGGAAACTGATTTTATCTCATTTTGACAAAATATGGCCTGTGAGTGTTTTGAGTAATATTTCATTTTTTTTTTTTTTTTTTTTTTGAGACAGAGTTTCACTTTATTGCCCAGGCTAGAGTGAGTGCCGTGGCATCAGCCTAGCTCACAGCAACCTCAAACTCCTGGGCTCAAGGAATCCTGCTGCCTCAGCCTCCCAAGTAGCTGGGACTACAGGCTTGTGCCACCATGCCCGGCTAATTTTTTCTACATATATTTTCTACATATTTTTTCTACATATATTTTAGTTGGCCAATTAATTTCTTTCTATTTATAGTAGAGATGGGGTCTCGCTCTTGCTCAGGCTGGTCTCGAACTCCTGAGCTCAAACGATCCGCCCACCTTGGCCTCCCAGAGAGCTAGGATTACAGGCTTGAGCCACCGCGCCTGGCCGAGTAATATTTCATTTTAAACACATACGTGTTATCATTAATGAACCATCTGTGACTTATTTTATAGGAAGAAAACCTGGCAATCGTTAACATGTTTACCAAAGAAAATATAGCTGAAGTGCTAGGTCAAAATAAGCAGTGCCATAATATATAGTGTAGTTCAAATATTGGGAGGCAGGGGTGATTTTGTGTGATTATATTACAATCTATATGAGCTAATGTGTTCTAATGTATCATATAAAAGTGTATGTGGAAATAATATAAGAAAGTAAAATTAATCTGTACTATCGTATATTTAAAGTTAAAACTTTCAGTTTTTAGGAAACTTTGAGCACCACATTTATTGAATCACCTTTGTGTTATATAATAATATCAAACAATCCCTTTAAGAATTTACAGAAAGCTGTGTCTGAAAAGTCTCTTCTGCAATATCTGTTGCTTAATAGTAGCTTTTTCAAAATATTAATGCTGAGTTTATTTTATAGACAAAAAATCCTATTTTGAAAGGAATCTATTCTAAAAAAAAAAGAAAAGAAGAATCTATTCTAAAATAGATTTAGAATAGATTTAGAATCTATTCTAAAAAAAGAAAGAAAAGAAAAAATCCTAATGTTAAGTTTTAATACCTAAAGACATATTTTACTAGTTATGGCTTTCTAATATATTAAGTCTGCCTTTAAATACTTAATGTTTTATTAACTATGGCTTTATATTTCTGGATATTAACACTTTTAATATTGATCACTATTGTATATTTTAATAAAACATATAGCATGTTTTATTACAAAAGAAAAAGTACCAAATAATTCATTATTTATATCTAGAGTGCTTAAAGCTTGAGTTTAGTAAGTTATTAAACAATAACTTCAGAACATGAACAGGTTTCCCACTGAAAGAAGACCTATGAAAATGTGTTTTGACCAAACTTAGTATTGGGC
>VSMD01045461.1:0-16008 GCA_008750895.1 Mirza zaza
AAAAAAAAAAAAAAAAGTTAATGTAAATGTGGATTAACTCACTTCCAATTCAATTTTATACCCTTTTAACTTTTTCTTTTTACAGAACCAAGTTTAGCTTGTGAGGAAGATGAACTTATGAGGTCTAAAGAAAGTCCAGATCTTTCAATTTCTCATTCTCAGGTATGAACTTGAGAGTTCCATCTCATTTTTAAGTTGTTTTTTCAAAACACAGTTGCATATATGCTTATTTAGTTAATTTCTCAGATTTTTCTTATTCTAGGTCTTTTAGAATAAAATATTTAAAATGCTTATTAACAAAATCTGGCAATTATATGCTGAAAAGTCTTGAGTATATTGCTAGTGGATTTGTTTAGTAATAAACCCTAATTGCTATTTATAGAATCTCAGGATTGTAGAGTTAGATAAAATCTTACACAATTATTTATTCCACCCTGCTTTGTATTTATTTTATATGGACATATAATACATTTTTGTTGCCTTGGAGCATAACATGTTTAATTTTGTTTTCCATATAGTCTAAAATCCTAAAATAATAGATTTAGATAATTTGAACTTAGAAGTAATAGGATTGATGATTAATTGTCTACCTTCCTCTGCCAGCCCCTTTCTCAAATGAGAGTGGGCTGAATTTCTTATCTTCTGGAAGAGGTGGTGCCTGCTGATCATTTGGGACTTTCTCAGTCCAATGATTGCTCAATTGTGTACAGTGTCAGTTTCACTACTTTTATTTTTGTGACAGTATAAACCAACTCAAAATTTTTTTCATTAACTTAACAAGACCCTACATTTTATTTGGTTAAATTCTTGGACCCCACTTATTGTGTTATGAATGGGTTTTATTATATTATTATATGGTTTTGTGTAATTATTTTCTTTTCTAGGTTGAGCAGTTAGTCAGTAAAACATCTGAACTTGATATGTCTGAAAGCAAAACAAGAAGTGGAAAAATCTTTCAGAATAAAATGGTAAATATCTCTTTATGTTTGTTTTCTATTCTAACCATGTAATTTCCCCCATGTGAGTTTATTTTAATATTTCATTTATTAGACCAATATTTACTAAGTACCTATTATATGTCAGGTAGTTTATTAGCTGCTGAGGACATAACCTGAGTAACACATAGTTCTTGGTCTTAGCTAAAAGTTTAGTAACTGGAAATAAACAAGCCCATGACATAAGGTCATTATAGAAGTCTCAGTAGGCTATATAATTTTATTTACAGTACATTACAGAAGGGAATCCAGGAAACGCTTTGAAAAGTGATATCATTATCCAGACTCCCAAGGAAATTTCCTATAATGCCAAAATATGCCCATGCTCTATCTTCTAAATTGATTATCTTGTTAATAAGATATTACAATTTAATTTCTTTTGCACATATATAAAATGAATCTGATATTCTGTTTTTTTTTTTTTTTTTTTTTAAAAAGAGTCTCACTTTGTTGCCCAGGCTAGAGCGAGTGCCGTGCTGTCACCCTAGCTCATAGCAACCTCAAATTCCTGGGCTCAAGCGATCCTCCTGACTCAGCCTCCCGAGTAGCTGGGACTACAGGCATGCGCCACCATGCCCAGCTAATTTTTTCTATATATATTTTTAGTTGGCCAATTAATTTCTTTCTATTTATAGTAGAGACGGGGTCTTGCTCTTGCTCAGGCTGGTTTCAAACTCCTGACCTCGAGCAATCCGCCTGCCTCAGCCTACCTGAGTGCTAGGATTACAGGCGTGAGCCACTGCGCCTGGCCTGAATCTGATAAGCAAAAAAAAAAAAAAAAAAAAAATCACTGCTTTATTTTAGCTTTTGATATGAATTATACTAAATATAAATTCACATTTCAATTTGGGCCTTTAAGTTACTCTCAAAGGTTCAGGAGTAAAGAAAATGAATTCTGTAAAATACATAAAATATTATGTCCTAAGTTAGGAAACAAATAAACTCACTCTATCAGTGGTGTGCTAGAATATTTCTTTCCAACTCCTTATTTGGTGACATCATGTTGGTAGCTTAAAATTGAACAGGGTGGTAGTATTCACAGCATAGAAATCAGCAGATACCTCAGGGTTTCTTTCTCTCATAGAGCTGGTTGTTAAACATCTACCAGAACACCACTGATTATAGTGCCATTTTTAGGAGTCTTTTTTTCCCCTACATTTTCAATGGGAAGTTAGAACTGGCAGAAGGCAGCATTTGAACTAGTATGGTGATGAAGCAAGAGATAAAAGAATGTCAAGAATTACTACTTCTAGCAGCAGAATATTCTTCCTAGACAGCTTCTATTTAGGATGAGTATCCTTTATTAGGATAGAGGGATAAAGGCCAAGTGTTTAAAAAAATTATTAAGCAATATTTCCTTATAATGTAACATGAAGATGCTTTGGAGACATAAATTCTTTTCTGAAACTGCACATATTTTTTTTTTGAGACAGAGTCTCACTTTGTTGCCCAGGCTAGAGTGAGTGCCGTGGCATCAGCCTAGCTCACAGCAACCTCAAACTCCTGAGCTCAAGCAATCCTGCTGCCTCAGCCTCCCAAGTAGCTGGGACTACAGGCATGCGCCACCATGCCCGGCCAATTTTTTCTATATATATTAGTTGGCCAATTAATTTCTTTCTATTTATAGTAGAGGCAGGGTCTCGCTCTTGCTCAGGCTGGTTTCAAACTCCTGACCTCGAGCAGTCTGCCCGCCTCGGCCTCCCAGAGAGCTAGGATTACAGGCGTGAGCCACTGCGCCCGGCCTGCACATATTTTTTGATAGGAACTCTGAGCCAGCATACTCTTGACTTTGAGATTCATGACTGAATTATGGTTAGGAAAGGGCAAGAAATGAAAATATTTAATGGTATATATATTAATAGTAAGGAAGTTATCCTTAGAAAGGGCATTTCAAGTATCAGAAAAGAAGTATGTCCTTTCAGAGAATAGTAAAATGACAGCTAATGACTTGTCATTTTCCAATATTCATTTTAATAACTGCATATACAGCATTATTCACAACAGCCAAAAGGTGGGAAAATCCTAAATATCTATCAACAGATGAATGTATAAACAAAGTATATATATCCATATAATGGAATATAATTCAGCTATAAAAGGAGTGAAGTAACAATACACACTACAACTTGGATGAACCTTGAAAACATGCTAATTGAAAGCAGTCACAAAGTCCACATATTATATAATTATTTTCATTTGAAAGTCAGAATTGGGAAAGCAGCTAGGGGCAGTGGCTCACACCTATAAACCTAGAACTTTAGGAGGCCAAGGCGAGAAAATTGCTCGAAGTCAGGAGTTCGAGATAGCCTAAGCAAGAGCAAGACCCCATCTCTACAAAAAATAGAAAAATTAGGTGGGCATGATGGTGTATGCTGTGGTCCCAGCTACTCTGGAGGCAGGAAGATTGCTTGAGCCCGGGAGTTTGATGTTGCAGGGAGCTATGATGATGACACTGCACTCTAGCCAGGGTGACACAGCAAGACCCTGTCTCAAAAAAAAAAAAGAAGAATTGGGGCCGGGGGCGGTGGCTCACTCCTGTAATGCTAGCACTCTGGGAGGCCAAGGTGGACAGATCGCTTGAGGTCAGGAGTTCCAAACCAGCCTGAGCAAGAGCGAGACCCCGTCTCTACTAAAAATAGAAAGAAATTAATTGACCAACTAAAAATATATATACAAAAAATTAGCTGGGCATGGTGGTGCATACCTGTAGTCCCAGCTACTCAGGAGGCTGAGGCAGTAGGATCGCTTGAGCCCAGGGGATTGAGGTTGCTTGTGAGCTAGGCTGACGGCACGGCACTCACTCTAGCCAGGGCAACAAAGTGAGACTCTGTCTCAAAAAAAAAAAATAATAATAATAATTGGGAAACTATTGAGACAGAAGATCATAAGACTGGTGGGAGGATAGGGGAATAGGAGAATAATAGCTAAAGAGTATGGAGTTTCTTTTTTTTTTTTTTTTGAGACAGAGTCTTGCTCTGTTACCTGGGCTAGAGTGCTGTGGCATCATCATAGCTCCCTGCAACCTCAAACTCCTGGGCTCAAGTAATCCTTTTGCCTCAGCCTCCTGAGTAGCTGGGACTACAGGCATGTACCACCATGCCTGGCTAATTTTTTTCTACATATTTTTAGTTGTCGAGCTAATTTCTTTCTATTTTTAGTATAGATGGGTTCTCACTCTTGTTCAGGCTGGTCTTGAATTCCTGACCTTGGGTGATCCGCCCGCCTTGGCCTCCTGGAGTGCTAGGATTACAGGCATGAGCCACCACGCCTGCCCGGCCTGGAGTTTCTTCTTGAGGTGATAAAAGTATTCTACAATTGATTGTGGTGATGGGTGCATAACTCTGTGAATATACTTAAAATCATTTAATTGTACACTTTTAAATGGGTAAATTATATGCTATCTGGATTATATCTCAATAAAGCTATTTTTTAAAAACTTCATACAGTTGTATAAGGCTGAAAAATCAAGTGTTGGCTGTTTCTTTGAGAAATAACAAATTAGTAATTAATTATTCTATCCTTGTACAGGTAAATGGAAATCAAATAGTAAAATCTAAAGAAAATCGGAAGAGAAGTTACCCCAAATCTGGAAAAACTGTAAGTCTTATGATAATGTATAGGTTGAATAAAATGGCAAATACAAGAATATCATTACTGTAGATTAAATTCAAAATGATAGGCTGGGCGTGGTGGCTCACGCCTGTAAATCATAGCACTCTGGTAGGTGGAGGCAGGCAGATCATGAGCTCAGGAGTTTGAGACCAGCCTGAGCAAGAGCGAGACCCCATCTCTACTAAAAATAAAAAGAAATTAATTGGCTAACTAAAAATATATAGAAAAAATTAGCTAGGAATGGTGTGGCGCATGCCTGTAGTCCCACCTACTAGGGAGGCTGAGGCAGCAGGATAGCTTGAGTCCAGTAGTTTGAGGTTGCTGTGAGCTAGGCTGATGCTACAGCACTCTAGCCTGGGCAACAGAGTGAGACTTTGTCTCAAAAAAAAAAAAAGAAAATTAAAAAATATATAAAATGATAAATTTGCTAACATCTCTGGATATACCTGAGATCTCTGATATTCAAATGTTTGTTATATTTTGTTCCAAAAATTGAGGTGATTTTGAAGCAAGATGTGCTATGTAGGTTTATTAATTTTTTCCATATAAATATCTACTGTCTCATTTCATGAGTGATTTAAAGTAATTAGAGGAATTTATAAAATAAATAAAAATCAGTATCAGGAAAAATGAGTAGAATGAGAAGGTGACAGTACAAGAATATTCAGGCCATTTTGTTTATATAGAGCTGAAATTGGGCCACAAATGTGATCTGAGCTTTTTAGAGACCAAAACTAAGTAGAAGCAGGATAAATTACCAAATCCATGTGTTCCCTAAAAATACAGGGTTTCCTTCTAGTACTTCAGGAGGAAGAAAACTTTTCCTGACCTTAATCCTATAGTTGTTTTATATTTGAACCTTATTTTACCAAATTAGATCATGTATTTGTCATTTCTGAGATATTCATATTTTTCCAACTAGACATTTTAGTAGTATTAGTAGGTTAAAATTAAACAACTGAAAACATAAGACTGTGTTTAAAAAATCAAATGTTAAAGGGATAATTATAGTTGGTTAATACTGTTTTCAATTTCCATAACTTAGGAAGGAAATGGAGTAACCTAACATTTCATTAATAAAAGTTCTTTAATTTTTACCAATGTATTAAGCCTTGATTTTTTTTCTGTAAAATCTTAATTCAGGCCGGGCGCGGTGGCTCAAGCCTGTAATCCTAGCTCTCTGGGAGGCCGAGGTGGGCGGATAGCTCAGGAGTTCGAGACCAGCCTGAGCAAGAGCGAGACCCCATCTCTACTATAAATAGAAAGAAATTAATTGGCCAACTAATATATAGAAAAAATTAGCTGGGCATGGTGGCACATGCCTGTAGTCCCAGCTACTTGGGGGGCTGAGGCAGCAGGATTGCTTGAGCCCAGGAGTTTGAGGTTGCTGTGAGCTAGGCTGACGCCATGGCACTCACTCTAGCCTGGGCAATAAAGTGAGACTCTGTCTCAAAAAAAAAAAAAAAAATCTTAATTCAATTTGTTATTCCTAGTGAGTTTAACTTATCAAAATCAAAGTTCAATAACTCAGAGATACGAATTCCCTAATTCATCCTCCCATTCATTCAAAAGTATGCATTGAATGTCTAACATATATCAGGCATTGCTAAGTATCAAGAATACAAATTTGACATGATTTAAATCTTCCATGGTGCCAATGTAGAATGTTTTTCTATTTGTAGTTCATTTTAAAATCTTTTTTCCCTTCTCATTCCTCCAAAGTATTTTACTATTTTGATGATATAATGTTAAATCTGTCTTCTAATTACTACAGCAGCCCTAATGAAGGTCTTACATTTTGCAAGTCCATACTTTCAGTAGCCATTGGAAGATGTACGTATGTCAATAATAGGTTTTACTTTACTTTTAAAGAATCCAGGTATCCTAATGTAGTAGGAAATAGTTATGCTAGGTATAATTTTTTTAAAAGGAAAGAGACCTCAGAGACATGAAAAAAGATCTAAAATTAAAGACGTTTAAACTGGAAAGTATCTGTTCTTAGTAGTTGTTTTCTTTTGACAGGTCCATCCCTTTGATTGTTCCAGTCAAGAGTCAGTGCCAAAAAGGAGAAAGTTTAGTGAACCAAAGGAACATATATAAAAATTACTTTTTCTTCTAAACATGTGCAAAGTTCTCCTCAACATTTAAATTAAAGGACACTATATTTCTGTTTTAAGGTGTGTTAACTCTGAAAATATATATGTAGTTTTAAGCAGTTCATACACTAAATTGAAGTTCTTAGCTGACTGTTATGTTGTTGTGGTCCTTAATCTTATTTGGGATAAATCCAACAGAACTTTTGAATAAAACTAAAAGTATAAATGTCATGATTCTGTTCATTACCTAGTCAATATTGATCTATCTTCCACTTTTATGGACACTTCCTTGAAATATATATTAACTTTTAAGGCCTTCTAAAGCCATTTTTGAAACAAGTGATGTTTACTTTGATATTAAATATTTGGTAGGGATTCACTTTTTACTTGTGTTAAGACTATGCCATTTAACTGGGTGTTTTAGTCATTGTGTTGTTATTGAAACAATGTTCTTCAATACTTTGATATAATGTATTAACATAACATATAATGTACAACTTAAAAATTTGTCCTTTCATTTTTTTTTACATTTTTTACTGCCGGCCAAAAAGATAACTGATTTTTAAAGTGTGACATTTTTAGCAGCATAAATAAAATATTGTTCAGTATGTAGGCTTTTTCATGGCTTCTAATTTTTATTTAATTAGCAGAAAATGTTTAGGTACTATTTTTTAGATCATTTGGTAGGTATTACTTTGGAAGAGTTGAGCACACTTTCTACATCTTTTGAGTGGTAGTATGAAAGATACTGTGCTTTTTAATCAGAAACCTAAAAGCTAGTTCCAGCCTTGCCCATTTTCTTTGCTTTAGAAAAGGAAGACTTAAAACTTGGTCTGTTTGCCCCTTATAGTTTCAGCAGCCATATTCCAAAACTAAACACTATCCATAGGTTTGTCTGTAATAAGCTCTATAGGGAATGTTGATATGTATGCTATGGTAGAAATGCACCCCTCCTTTTTAAGGTAAACCGAATAAACGTTCACAAACTGACCCAGATCAGATTTTTCTGGAACAGTCAAGTCAGGAATAAGCTGACTGCCAGAAAAAACTAATTTTAAAATGTTTATTTATTCTTAGTTGTATTGCTTCGATCCCAACACATCTCACCTAATTGTCCTAGTATACGCTTCTATAGTAACACACACCTGCTGCACTGAAATTGACCAACAGAAACCTTTCCAGATTGGCAGCCCGAGTTAGCTCACTGAACGCTTTGATTGGTCGACTTAATGGGGTGGGAGGAGCGCAGCCCTCTTGCCTCTCTTCCACTAATGTTCCTTCATTGGATTGACCAGCTGTCAGGTTGAACACAAAACTGCCTCCTTTTGGTGGTGTTTGTCTGGATCGCAACACAATAGCCGGGTGGAGAGCCTCCCCTCATAAGCTCCGATTGGCTGGGCTCAACCTTGGTGATTTCTGATTGGCCCAATGAAGAAACACCAAGATAGGTTGCCTAGTGATCCTGAGGAAGCTGATGTGTTATTCCTTCTCTGCATCGAAGGATCAGGAAGTTTGTGCTCTCTGCGTGGCTGAGAAGTTTTTCACCTACTAGGACGGGGGTGGGGTGGGGGAACAGGTGTTCTCCTAAAATAGAGTACAAGCTGCAGCCTGCGTCCACCCGTAACCCAGGAGTAACATCAGGTAAGCAACGAGAAAAATCACATTTTCTAACGTCCAAAACAATCTCTAAATTTTTTATTTTATGGGAAGAGGGAGGTTATTATTTATATTTTTATTTTTGGCCATTTGTTTCTTTCAAATAGGATTTTTAACTAGTAAATGTCCGGGAGAAATTAATTCCTCAAAGAAAATTCTTCTTTATTTTCTTTCCCCTGAAGGTTTAGTATTTTGCTTTGAGTTAGGAAATAATCTGAATTCACTGTGCCAAATAGGGTTAGTGCCCTTAAGCATTTATTTCGTGGTTCTCTTCCTCCTTCACTCTTCTTCCTGCCTCCCACAAAAAAATTATGAATATACCCTTATGCAAAGAATCTTTGATAAGTTACTTGATTTGTATTTCTATTTTAAATGTTCACGTGCATTTCTGAGTATTTTAATCAGTATATATTTATTGAGCAGTTACAACGTTAAAGACATTTTCTAGTTGCTATGGAGAATATAAAAACCTAAGAAAAGAATATCCCTGCTCTCAAGAAGTTTACAGTTGAGAGACAGCCATACCAAAAGAAAGACTATAATAAATACTTTAAAGGAAGTAAGTATAAAGTTCTGTGAAAGTACAGCTGAAGGAGAGTCCAGTTCTGCCCACGGGGCATATGGGTAATAGAGAGAGTGAAGGAGATTCACTTAAGGCTTCACAGTGGGTCAGTAGGCCTTTGAAGAATTGGTGGAATTTAGAGGAAGAGAAAAGGGAGAGAACCCCAACAAGTACAAAGGAGCAGAGGCAGAAAGAAAGCATGTTTGAGAAAAGGTTTCACAACCGTATATATTGGGAATAATGGGAAATATTGCTAGAAGGTAGAACTGGTTCTAGTCATAATGGCTCTTAAATACTATTCTTTTGATTTTGAAAAAGATATTAGTTTATACAATTGCTGATTAAAAATATTTGTTGGTCAGGTGTGGTGGCTCACACCTGTAATCCTAGCACTCTAGGAGGCCAAGGCAGGATGATTGCTTGAGCTCAGGAGTTTGAGACCAGCCTGAGCAAGAGTGAGACCCCATCTTTACTAAAAATAGTAAAAAAAAAATTAGCTGGGAGTAGTGATGCATGCTTATAGTGCCAGCTACTTGGGAATGTGAGGCAAGAGGATGCCTTGAGCCCAGAAATTTGAGGTTACTGTGATCTAAGCTGATACCACGGCACTGGGCAAGAGAGTGAGACTCTGTCTCAAAAAAAAAAAAAAATGTTGTATATCATCTTAAAAACTGCCAACATTAAACTTTATCCTAGATAATTTAGTGCAGTTTTTTATGACTGTAGATTTCTTTTTTTTTTTTGAGACAGAGTCTCACTCTGTTGCCGGGGCTAGAGTGCCATGGTGTCAGCCTAGCTCACAGCAACCTCAAAATTCTGGGCCCAAGCAATCCTTCTGCCTCAGCCTCCTGAGTAGCTGGGACTACAGGCATGTGCCACCATGCCCAGCTAATTTATATACATGCCCAGCTAATTTATATATATATATATATATATATATATATATTTTTTTTTTTTTTTTTTAGTTGTCCAGATAATTTCTTTCTAATTTTTTTTTTTAGTAGAGATGGGGTCTCACTCTTGCTCAGGCTGGTCTTGAACTCCTGGCCTCAAGCTGTCCTCCCACCTCAGCCTCCCAGAGTGCTAGGATTACAGGTGTGAGCCACCATGCCCAGCCTATTTCTTCTTTTTATGCATTTTTAGTATGCATGTTTGAGTACCTATATTTGTTTATTTATATAAGCACACATACAGATATTTTTTCACCATTCCCTGCAGAAATAGGTGAGAATGACCACTTTAACTCATCGGGCCCGTCGAACTGAACTAAGCAAGAATTCTGAAAAGAAGATGGAAAGTGAGGAAGACACTAATCAAGAGAGGAGTCCAGACGATGAAGACTCTGGAGACTCTAAGGATATACGCCTCACCCTTATGGAAGAAGTATTGCTCCTGGGACTAAAAGATAAAGAGGTAATTCAGTCAGGTTTGCTAGCATAGCTCAAAGACTATTAAATATTGGAATGTTTTAAGAAGTAATCTGATGGAGTATTTTCATTAATGCTAAATTTGCTTTAGAATTATGCTTGGACCATCTGGGAGTTGAAGAAGTTTGGGAGAGTGACTGATAATTTCACTATAAAATCCAGAAGTATAATTACTTGAAGCGTAATATAATTACAAAATTACTCCAAAATTTTAGAGGATACAGGTGAGGAGAATATAGTATAAAGTTTTATACTTGTAATTTCTCATGTAAGATTGATGGTGAAATAATAACCACTTATTAAAGTAAAAAAGAGGGCCCGCACATTGAAGTCTTCTTAAGCTTTGGAGAGAAAATGTCTTTTAAATGAAAAAGACAAGGAACATGTGATTAGCTGTCTTACAGAAATAATGAGTAGGTTTTTTATGGGAGAAATAATTTTTTAATTTTCTCTGTGTATCTTTAGAAGTTGAATATCAACAATGATGAGGATTATTTTAATTTTAGAAATTTTTTAAAAAGTTTAGCTTTTTCCCTTTCTAATTTTCTCCTTATTAATAGAACATTTATTTTATAGTACAGTTAGTCTTGAGATAGTGAATTTTGTGATATAACAAAATATTTTCTTAGATTTTCTACTTGTAGCATATATTATCCTTCACTTGTAACTTTTTACTATGTTTTCACATTACTCTCTAACCTTACGAAGAAGATATAAAGGTATAGATGTAATATTTTGTACATACAGTTGTAATATTTTAAACAATTTGCTTCCTTTCCAAGAAAGTCTTTAGTAAATAACAAAAAAAAAGGTACATTTATTATAGGCCTCTGAAAACATATAAAATTAAAATGCTACATTGGGTGCAGTGGCTCACACCTGTAAATCACACCTATAATCCTAGCACTTTGGGAGGCTGAGGCAGAAGGATCACTTGAGGCCAGGAGTTCAAGACCAGCCTGGACAACACAGCAGGGGCCCATCTCTACAAAAAATTTAAAAAATAGCTGGATATGGGGACATGTACCTAGAGTCCCAGCTACTCAGGAGGTTGAGGCAGAAGGATTGCTTGAGCCCAGGAGTTCAAGGGTACAGTGAGCTATGATCACACCACTACATTCCAGCCTGGATAACAGAGTGAGACCCTATCTCAAAAAATTAAATAAATGAAATAAAATGTTACTTTATGGCCGGCGTGGTGGCTCACGCCTGTAATCCTAGCACTCTGGGAGGCCAAGGCGGGTGGATCACTCGAGGTCAGGAGTTCGAAACCAGCCTGAGCAAGACCTCATCTCTACTATAAATAGAAACAAATTAATTGGCCAACTAATATATATAGAAAAAATTAGCCGGGCATGGTGGCACATGCCTGTAGTCCCAGCTACTCGGGAGGCTGAGGCAGTAGGATTGCTTGAGCCCAGGAGTTTGAGGTTGCTGTGAGCTAGGCTGATGCCACAGGACTCACTCTGGCCTGGACAACAAAGCAAGACTCTGTCTCAAAAAAAAAAAATGTTACTTTATATTTTAAAAAATACTAAATTTGGCTTTGATAATTGTCCTTAGCTAGAAATGAACTGGCTGCATACATCTAGTAACATCTCTTCTTTTCTACATTAATTCCCCAACTTGGGAATACCCTTGTTTCTTAGACTTTGCATTTTATTTATTTGCTATTTTCCTTTCTCTGTTTTTTGCCATGTTGAATTACCAATTTGAACAAAATTTAAAAGATCTGTGATAGTCTGTATGTTAAAACGAATATTAGAGACATGTCCGTATGTACTTGGCCAAGACACAGGTATATCAGAAATTCTTGCCTGGAAGTGTATTTTCCTGTTTGCTGAGAAAGTTGATGAGGCTCCAGTTTTATAAAATGCAAATAAATGGAAAGCCAAACCAGTTCTTCAATAGAATGTCAGAATAGGACCGAAGATTAGGTGATATTAAATACTGTTTTGAAATGTGCCTAGGGAACATTTCCTGACTGTGTAAGAAGAATATATAGAACTAAAAGCTATTTGGTTTGTTCTAGTTTTGAATCGGAATAATTAATTTCTTGTTGAACCTAGGCACTAGAATTTTTGCTTCTATGCTGTAGAGAAAGTACGTTTGGACTTGTATTTGTGTGTTTATAAATTTCTGATAGTTCATATAAATTTTAGGAAATAGAATGAAAAATTAAGGAGCTCATTAAGAGTTATGGCCATAGTAAGTACTTAACATATTGATGAGATAATATGCAAAATAAGCAGATAATAATTAACCACCTTTTGAATTGCTCTAATTTTATTTTTGAAGATACTTGACAAATTTTTATCTTTCAGTTGGCTCAGGTACAATAAGAAATGATAAATCCTTAGGTGTAAATGAATAGGAGAGATCAAACCTTGTGATTTATTTAAGTAATAGTTACAAAATGCCAGTTACATAATTATCCCTAAAAATATTGATTTCTAAGTCTACTAATTTTTTTCTCATCTCCCAAACTATTAGTAGATTTATTTAGTCAATATTTAATGTGAGGAGAGACACTGATTATGTGCTTAGCATTATGCCAAATACTAAGGTAAATGTAAAATAGTAATAATTTATGGTCCCTACCCTCAAGAAACTTGCATTCCAGGCTGGGCGTGGTAGCTCATACCTGTAATCCTAGCACTCTGGGAGGCTGAGGCCGGAGAATTGCTTGAGCTCAGGAGTCCAGCCTGAACAAGAGCAAGACCCCGTCTCTACTAAAAATAGAAAGAAATTAATTGGCCAACTAAAAATATATAGAAAAAATTAGCCGGGTATGGTGGCACATGCCTGTAGTCCCAGCTACTCGGCAGGCTGAGGCAGCAGGATTGCTTGAGCCCAGGAGTTTGAGGTTGCTGTGAGCTAGGCTGATGCCATGGCACTCTAGCCCAGGCAAGAGAGTAAGACTCTGTCTCAATCAATCAATCAATCAATCAATAACACAAATTTTTGACTTATTCAGGGTTTCACAAAAATTGTTCTAAAAAAAAAAGAAAGATAATCACAAGCCAAAACATGTGTTTGAAAGACAGGATAGGCCAGGTGCAGTGGCTCACACCTGTAATCCTGACAGGCCAAGGTGGGAGGATCGCTCAAAGTCAGGAGTTCGAGACCAGCCTGAGCAAGAGTGAGACCCTGTCTCTACTAAAAATAGAAAGAAATTAATTGGCCAACAAAAATATATAGAAAAATTAGATGGGCATGGTGGCGCATGCCTGTAGTCCCACCTACTTGGGAGGCTGAGGCAGAGGGATTACTTGAGCCCAGGAGTTTGAGGTTGCTGTGAGCTAGGCTGAAGCCATGGCACTGTAGCCCGAGCAACAGAGTGAGACTCTGTCTCAAAAATTAAAAAATAAATAAATAAAAAAAAGACAGACTGAGGATATACCTTCACAATAGGAGAAAAAACCAAAAAATGTCAAAGTGAAATGTCAGAGATACCAACTGTCAAACTTAGGATATTTCATACTTAGTGACCTAATAATATATTTTCACTCATGTGGTCACTAAAAACTTATTGAATGCCCATATATATCAAGTGCTGATATAGAAAGATTAACAAAGGCAACAGTCCCTGTTTTTGAGGTCAATTTATGGGTTAGTGTCCTGGGGTGGTTGGAGAGGTTGGGAGTGGAATCAGGAAAGTTAGAAGACCATTGCAATACAGTGTGCTGTGTGCATAACTAGCGCACTAGTTACGTACTAAGGGAACAAAGAGGAAAGGTACCTAACTCAGACAGGTAGTGGGAAGAAGTAGTAGGGGAGGGAAGAAGAAGAGATGCTGGGAATGACTTATGGGAGATGATAACTCTTAACCTGAATTCTGAAAATTAACAAGATTTAGTTTGTGAAGAGAGAGAGTTTCTAGAAAAAAAGAATATCACCAAGATGTTTGTGATAATTTCGGTGATTTGCTACTGGAATAACTGTAGATATCGGAAAACATCCTATCTCTTTTTAATGAACTCCATTGTTTTAAAATTTCAGGACCAAACAGCTAGACATCCAGTTACATGCTTTATTGTTTAACTTTTCTAAAATTGTGAAATGCAGTATATCTAGAAAAGTATATAAAACGCATATGTAAAGTTTAACAAATAATTTTAAAACAAACAGTCACGTAACCACCAATAGAACATTATCGGCATCCTAGAAGCTGCCTCTTGCTCCCTGCCCTAATCACATCCTGCCCACCTCTCTGTTGTTTTATCATGTGTATATATCCCCTAATAATATATTTAGTTTTGTTTGTTTCTAAACTCTATATTATTGGGTTAATACTGTTATGTGTCTTTTGATCAATATCGTGTTTGTGAGAGTCGTCCATGTTGTTGCATATAATCTAATCTTAATCCAGTTTATTGTGATGTAGTATTTCATTATATGAATGTGCCATTATTCATTCATTCTGTGGGTTAATGCTGCGATCCCCAACTCCTGGGCCATAGACCAATACCGGTCTGTGGCCTGTTAGGAACCCAGCTGCACAGCAGGAGGTGAAACTTCATCTGTATTTATAGCTGCTCCCCATCACTTGCCATTTCCCCCTCATCCCTCCAACCCCATCCATGGAAAAATTGTCTTCCATGAAACTAGTCCCTGGTGCCAAAAAGGTTGGGAACTGCTAGTTTATAGACATTCAGGAATCCATTATGAACAGTGCTGACCTTGAGTGATCTGCCCGTCTTGGCCTCCCAGAGTGCTAGGATTACAGGCGTGAGCCACCACACCTGGCCTGTAGTATCTTATGAATGAAATGATATAATGGCTGGGATTTGCACAAAAATAATCTGGGATTGGGGTGGGGTGGGAGATATAGATGAAAGATTATATTTGGTACTGTTGAAGCTAAGTGATCATAATCTTTGTACATATTTGAAAACGTTAAACCAAAAATATTTAAAAAAAAATTGGGGTTATGTTTTCTTAAAACCACATGATTCAATTTTAGACAATATCCTGTTGATGCCCTGTGGTGAAATTTGCACTCTCACAATTTCTTCTACCTCTTTCCCCAATATTTTATGGAAGTTTATAACATACACCAATGCTGTTGTTCCATAATTCACACAAACCTGTGCTATGATGCAAAGCCCCAGAATTGGGATTGGGAGAGAAGCAGATGGGAACATTGGTGGATAGGGAAGAAGATGCATGAATTTTATATAGAGAGAAAAATCTGTTTTTACATATACCCAAACAATAATAGGGTAATGGACTTTATAGGTGAATTTAATTTTTTTTAATGATTTTCTTTTCAAATTTTCTGCAATATATACGCTAGTTTGTAATCAAGGAGAGAAAAGCTATGTGAAAACAAAAAAATAAATCTACACTTACCTAGTTTTGCTGTTCCGAGATTAGCACATACCATAATTGCCTTTAATTGTTTCTAAATCAATTTTAAAGTATTTTAGTAGTTGGGGATAGGTAGATTTAGAGCCCTGGACTTGTTTTCAGATTTTTGCTCCCCCTCAACTTTCTTTTTTTCTATTCTCTTTGGACAGCGTGTAGCAGTGAAAATTACTTTTTCTTATAAGTAGCAGGTTATAGGAAAAGAAAGACATATAGATTACTGTTTCTGGTGCTAAAATCACATTTAAATATTTTAGAGTGAAGAATTCAGGAATTTTTTTTTTTTTTTT
>VSMD01045463.1:0-16834 GCA_008750895.1 Mirza zaza
ATTTTATTTTGAGACAGAGTCTCACTTTGTTGCCCAGGCTAGAGTGAGTGCCATGGCGTCAGCCTAGCTCACAGCAACCTCAAACTCCTGGGCTCAAGCAATCCTGCTGCCTCAGCCTCCCAAGTAGCTGGGACTACAGGCATGTGCCACCATGCCCGGCTAATTTTTTCTATATATATATTAGTTGGCCAATTAATTTCTTTCTATTTATAGTAGAGATGGGGTCTCGCTCTTGCTCAGGCTGGTCTCGAATTCCTGAGCTCAAATGATCCGCCCACCTCGGCCTCCCAGAGAGCTAGGATTACAGGCGTGAGCTACCACGCCCGGCCTACAAAGGATATTTTAAAGGATACAAATAAACAACCAGTTGAAGAGATGCATAGGGCAAGGTTTGGAAGGGTCATGAACAAATGAACTCAGGAGCTTCTGTCCCCATGGAGTTGGAGTGTACCACCCTACTGGCATGTGGATGAATTCTTGTTAACCTCCCATAAGCCTCCATGTGTTCAGCTTTTCAGAAGCTCCCTGACCCCTGTAAACTTGGGCCTTTAATGGAGACTTCACTGGATAGGCATGATTAAAGCATGGAAAACCTGCTGGTCGCGGTGGCTCATGCCTTGTAATTCTAACACTCTGGGAGGCGGAGGTGGGTGGATTGTTTTAGCTCAGGAGTTCGAGACCAGCCTGACCAAGAGCATGACCCCATCTCTACTAAAAAAATGAAGAAATTAGCTGGGCATGGTGGCACATGCCTGTAGTCCCAGCTGCTTGGGAGGCTGAGGCAGGAGGATTGCCTGAGCCCAGGAGTTTGAGGTTGCTGTGAGCTAGGCTGATGCCACGCACTCACTCTAGCCTGGGCAACAAAGCAAGACTCTGTCTCAAAAAAAATAAAAAATAGAGAATAAAGCATGGAAAACCATGTAGAAATATAATTAGATGAAAAGAGTATGATGTCATAATAATGGACTGAGTAGGGAAACCCAGGAAGGGATGTCTGTTGAGATTCCTTTTGGCCTCTCTGTGTAGCATTCCTTCCTCCGGGGTATGGGGCACGACCCCTTCTGAAATGGGGGTCTTATGATCTATAATCAGATAAGGTTGGTTGGAGAATTTCTTTATGGCCAGCTCCCAGGAAGAAAAGTGGAGAAAGATGAGAGTGTATTTCTAGTTTTTAAGGCCTGCTTTGGGAAGAAAAAGACCAGGTGAAAGGAGGGCAGGATAAGCTCAGAGAGAGAGAATTCTGTTTTCTGAGGCCTGAAGTGCCCCAACACTACAGTAAAGGGGCATGGGATTTATGAGCCAGGAACTGTGGACAAAAACCTGTATGTATATATATCTTAAAATATCACATTTGCAAACATACACTTTTGTCAAACTTATCAGTAAACTAGAACTATAGTACATAGATTTTAAAAACCACTTGTACATAAGCTACAATAGAAACGTTCAGTGGTTGTCTAGTCACAGTGATATTTACCTGTTCAAACAACTAGGCATAAGTTCATTGCAGGTCAGTAGTCTTCTTGAATCTTCATTAACCCTCCCATCCACAATCGCCCCCCAAAAGAAAGCCACTTCTGTCTCCTTTTTCCTCATCCTTTTTTTGAGACAGAGTCTCATTCTGTTGCCCGGGCTAGAGTGCCATGGCGTCAGCTTAGCTCACAGCAACCTCAAACTCCTAGGCTCAAGCAATCCTTCTGCCTCAGCCTCCTGAGTAGCTGGGACTACAGGCATGCACCACCATGCCCAGTTAATTTTTTCTCTATATATTTTTAGTTTGGCAGTTAATTTCTTTCTATTTATAGTAGAGACAGGGTCTTGTTCTTGCTCAGGCTGGTTTTGAACTCCTGACCTTGAGCGATCATCCCGCCTCAGCCTCCCAGAGTGCTAGGATTACAGGTGTGAGCCACCACGATGGCCTCTTTTTCCTTATCTTGATTCTTTCTACCTGTAATCTCTTTGGGCATTTTCTTGGCAATCTATGCTCTAGACCCTGATATAAAATAGTGTAACATCTACATACTACCTGTGTACATCCTCCTGGGTACTTTAAATAATCTGTAGATTACTGATAATACCTAATGCAATGTAAATGCTGTGTAAATAGTTGTTTTACTGTGTTGTTTTAAGGAATAATGAATGACAAGAAAAAAGGTTGCACATGTTAAGTACAGATGCGATTTTTTTTTTTTGTAGCATTTTCAGTCCACTGTTAGTTGAATATACGTGGATGTGGAACCCAGGAATACAGAGGGCTGACTGTATTTTTGTTTAATAAGGTACATTTATTTGTATGTGGATTCTGTATTCTAGGAAACCTTATTAATATGCCATCTGAAACAGACATTATTACTTGTAGGTTATGCTATAAAGTTGCAGAAGTCATAATGGAAATAGGAATAGGGCATATTATTTGAAGTAGAAGTAGAGACAATAATTATTTTCTCCTCTACTGATGTTTAAACATTATCTTTAAATTATTTAGATTTCTTTTTATTTCTGAGATCATACAGTGAGACAAATTATTTAGAATTTTAATGATGTTGCTGCAAGATGCTAAATCTCCAGTGTTACTTAGAAATATAATACATGCAATTCCAAGAAGGTAAAAAAAATGGTTATTTCAACAAATGTATATTAAAAAGAAACTTTTTGAATAGTTCATCTGTACACAGCATGAAGTTCATAAAATTCAAAAGGGCATTTATCAAAAGCAAAAAGTGAGTTTCCCTATCCCTTGGCCCATGTGAGTGCCTTGCCCTGGAGGTAACCATTATTTCTAGTTTCTTATGTTCTTCTAGAGATCAAAATGTACCTTAAGATTAATACTCTTATTGTTATAGTGTTTTCCTCTTATATATAGCAAAATCTAGTAATATTTTTGTAACCTCTCATATTTTTACTTTGCAATTATGGTTGCAATGTAAATTACATGTCAGTGCTGGACATGTCTTAAGATAAGCTTATTATTGGCTGTGCATTTTTATCCTGTTTTTAGAAACAGCTTTTTTCTTTTTGATTGTACCTTTTTGAAGTAAAAGAACTTACCACTCTGGTAAGGATCTAAATGAAAAAAATTTTTGAAGAACATGGGTAGTTTGAATCTTTATTATTTTCTCAATGATAGATTTTCAACTAAATGTTTTAAATTCTTTGCCTTGAAATTGGTTTGCATATATCGTGATTAATATCACGTATTCTGTTCCCATGCAGGTATTTAACCTCAACAAATTTTAAGCTTGCTAGTTACAAAAGTAATTTAGCTAGGCCAGTGGTCAGTTGAAAATATAAAGGAAACAAATTGCATGCAGTAAAGGGGTTTTTATTGTGTGAAACACAGTATACAAAGATGTGGTTAATTCTTGTGAACTTGGCATGTATAGTATTCCCTCCCTAATCTTTCATGTTATTTTTCTGTTATCCCCTGTGTTAAAAGTTGTTGAGGAGCAAAAAAATCTAATTTAAAAAATGGGTTAGGGGATTGGAGTCATTAGTGAGCCTATTAAAGACTGTACATTTTGTAATGTAGTATTTCATCAAAGTAAAACAATAAAGACAGCTCTCTAAATAAAGAAAATATCAGGCGTTTAAAAATCTTAAAATAGTGATAATGGGCCGTGCATGGCGGTTCATGCCTGTAACCCCAGCACTTTGGAAGTCTGAGACAGGAGGATCGCTTGAGGCCAGGAGTTTGAGACCAGCCTGGGCAACATAGTGAGACCCCCATCTCTACAAAATATAAAAAACAAAAAAATTAGCTAGGTGTGGTGGTGCACATCTGTAGTCCTAGCTGCTTGGGAGTCTGAGGTAGATCACTGTAACCTCAAGAAGGATTGCTTGACCCCAGGAACTTGAAGTTACAGTGACTTATGATTGAGCCACTGTACTTCATACTTCAGCCTGGGTGACAGCAAGATCCTGTCTCAAAAAAAAAAAAAAAAAAAAAGAAAGTGATAATGAATTCTGGGTTATTTCTATTTTCTGTTTCTTACTTGCTAGAAACTTTTCAGCAAAACAAATTGGAAATTTTTGGTTTTTTTTTTGAAATACACATATACTTTTATTGATGATAATGTGCAAACTATGAGGTACTTTTTTGTGTTTGGCCCTCCATCTTAATAGCCAGTACAGTTCTGATCTTGTGACTCAGCTCTTAACTTTCCTGATCCCCATTTCATATTTCCTTTGGGGTCTCACTGCAGTCCCAGAGGGACATTGTAAGGAAGCTAGAGACAGAAGAGCCTTTGGGTGACTTTTTCCCACTTACTTGGCTGGTCATCACTCAGTAGTAAGGTATTTCTCATTCCCTCCCAACAGGAGG
Source organism: Mirza zaza (assembly GCA_008750895.1). Lineage (NCBI taxonomy): Eukaryota > Metazoa > Chordata > Mammalia > Primates > Cheirogaleidae > Mirza > Mirza zaza. The sequence goes on from VSMD01045463.1 coordinate 4,322, forward strand.
GTTATTACAGAACCTTAGTCTGTCAATGATGATAATTAGCATATCAAAACTCCACTGAGCACTCTGACTTGCTTCCTTGGTCCCTCTAACTATGCATGTCCCTGTTCCCTTCCCACAACATAAGCCTAAGGTAGCCCTTTGCCTCAGCTTTCTTTATCTTCCCCAAGGCTGCATTTCATAAAATGATTTTTTGGCTCTACTTTTTGCATTATGTCTTCCTTCTCTTTCCGCCTTCACGTTTCTCCTTTTTTTATTTTTTAAACTCAAAATCTGTGTCTACTTGAAAGTGCAGCTCTTAGCAATTGAGGGAAAGAAAGATATTTAGGAGGGAATCTGCATATACTTGAATTTCATATAAGGAGATCTCACGGTTAGAGATTTCTGCAATATTGGAAAAACTAATTTTTTAATTTTAGGACTCTTGTATATCTTCTATTCCTTTTGCTTCTTTAGGGGAAATTAGCATTACAACTTTTTTTTTTTTTAGAGACAGGGGCTTGCTCTGTCGGAAAGGTTGGAGTGCAGTGGCACCATCATAGATCACTGTAACCTCAAACTCCTGGGCTCAAGTGATTCTCCCACTTCAGCCTCCTGAGTAGCTGGGACCACCACACCAGCTAATTTTTGGGAACCACCAAAATTGGGAACCACCACACCAGCTAATTTTTTTTTTTAGAGATGGGGTCTCACTATGTTGTTGACACTTGTCTCAAATTCCTGGCCTTACACAATCCTTCGGCCTTGGCCTCTGAAAGTGTTGGGATTACGGGTGTAAGCCACCACATCTGGCCATGTTTATAACATTTGATTTGGATGAGGAGAGTGGTATATGTGGGCATAGTGTACTAGCCAGAGTGACACTACTTAGTATGAAAGTTGTTCTGGTTGTATGGACAATGTAGAGAGGTATTACATTCTACTGCATAAGCAGCTCTGGGAGGATGGGGCAGTATCTGTCTTGCCTTGCAGCACTTCTCCATCAATTCTTTCATTTCCTAGGATGGTGATGGTCAGCCAGACAGCTGTTACACTAAAGTTGAGAGTAGGAGCTTGGTGGGCAGCAGACTCCAGTCTCAGTGATCATCATCTTCCATGATGATTTGAGAAATGCCATTAGGTAATGGGACATCAGACTGTTTGTAGATTGGACTAGATTGTAATTCTGAGGTCCTTTACCTGGTCGACTTTGGGAAACTTGCTTTGTTTTTTGTATTATAAGATAATCATTAAATGGGAATGATAAGACATACAACAACATGCATGCTTGAACAGGTGTTACAACTTTTATGTGTGACAACACAACATTCTAGCCACTTATTTCCTACCAAACACTGATGTTAAAGAAAATTAGTCTACAAAACATTATATGAACTTGAAGGTTTCAGTCTACTGAGCACTTTTTGTTAGGCACTCTGGGGAAGAAAAAAATATGCAACATTGTTCTTTACCTTGAGGGACTTACGGTTTAGTCAAGAAGACCTATGGTTTAGTCAAGAAGATAATACATGAAATGACTACAGCAACACAATACATAAGCAAGCTCTAGAGAGTATGGAAAATGAGTGCTCTAAGCTGTGCCGTCCAGTGTTAGCCATTAGCCACATTTAGCTATTGAGCACTTGAAAAGTAGTGAGTCTGAATTGAAATGTACCATAAGTATAAAATATACACTGGATTTCAAAGACTTGGGACCAAAAAAAAGGTAAAATATCTATTTAGTAATTTTTAAATATTGATTGCCTGTTGAAATTATAATATTTTGGATATATCATTAAAATTAATTTTACCTGTTTCCTTTTACTTTTTATTTTTTTATTTTTTATTTTATTTATTTATTTATTTTTGAGACAGTCTCACTTTGTTGCCCAGGCTAAAGTGAGTGCCGTGGCGTCAGCCTAGCTCACAGCAACCTCAAACTCCTGGGCTCGAGCAATCCTTTTGCCTCAGCCTCCCAAGTAGCTGGGACTACAGGCACGCGCCACCGTGCCCGGCTAATTTTTTCCATATATATTAGTTGGCCAATTAATTTCTTTCTATTTATAGTAGAGGTGGGGGTCTTGCTCTTGCTCAGGCTGGTTTCGAACTCCTGACCTTGAGCAATCCGCCCATCTCGGCCTCCCAGAGTGCTAGGATTACAGGCGTGAGCCACTGTGCCTGGCCTTTCCTTTTACTTTTTAAATGTGGTTTTAAAATTTCTAAATTCCATATGTGGTTTGCATTATATTTCTATTAGAGCTGCTGTAGATGTTCAAAGAAAATAGAGAAAAAAATGCAAACAGTTGCGGACAAGGAAAGTTTCAGTGATGAGGTAGAACTGCAGCTGTTTCTTGAGGGAATGGGGCAGATCTTGTTTAGTATAGACACAGAAAGGTGGCAAATGTGGTAGCATTGTAAATGAGAGCAAGAACCTAAAGTTGGAGTATATGTGAACAGAAAGGAAATACTAAGGGTGAAGTAGAATGTTTTGAGTCATAGTGGAAGATTAGGATTTAAAGAGAGATGGGGCTACATTTTAGATATCTTCGAATGTTCTTACACAGAAGATAGTTAATATGTACTTGTTGATTGACAGTCAGTGTTAGAATGACTAGTTCAGAAGTGATCCTATGAAGAAGGGAAGTCATTAAAAGATTTTGGGTGGATATATGGCAGAGGTATGGTTTTAAAATTATTCTGGTGATGTGGGTATGATGACTAGAGATGAGAGGCTGGAGATGGGGAGACAAGATAGTGTGCTGCTGTGAAATCTGGGTAAGTTGGTGAGTGCTGGACAGGAGTGGTGGCAGTGGGAATTTATACCCTTCCCTTACAGAGCTTAAATCTTATGAGTGATACAGGTGAGCAAACTGGCAATTTGGATATGGTGAGATAAGGAAAGTGGGCAGAATTGGGGAATTCCGAGTAAGGGAACCTACCTAGCTTGGGGTGAGGATTGGAGGAGTTAGGTCAGAGTTTGCTTTTTGTCTCCCAGAGGAGACAGTTGTCACTAAATTGAAAAGGATGTGTGGAATTCCTCTGTAAGCACACCATGACGAAAGGTTTGGAAAGTAAATCCCTTGGAGGGAGTATCAGGAGAGAAAACACTGGTTGGGGAATCAGGAGACCTATCTATCTGTGCTCCATTACTTGTGTGGCCATAGGAAATCACTTCTCTCTTTGCTGGGCTTCAGTTTCCTCATTTGTAAAATGTAGGGCATCAGACAGAGTCTTCAAGGTGTACCCTTCTAACTGAAACTTATTTGCTTGATATGTTTACCATGGTCACATCCTGGGGACTGCAGCAGCAACACTTTGTCAGGGCTTCAGAGGCCAGAATGGGACCTGATACTGAAGGTGAGGAGCCTTGTTTCCCCTGACTCACCCTCTCTGATTAGCCTAAAGCTGACACAGCAGCTCAGTGGAGAGAGGAGTTGGCATTGGCTGGGTTGAGTTAGATCCAGAAAGAGGACAAACTATAAAGAGATACAGGAAGAGGAAAATCTACAGTATTGTTGTTAAGGGAATGGTGATGCTAAAGTCAGAATCAGGGTGGCAAACTTATTTGGGGAGAAAGGTGATGAGCTTTCCTTTGGATCTTTTGGATGTGAGACAGATTTAGAATAGAAATCTGTAGTACTGGTTAGTGATATAAACCAGAGCTTATTGGAGGGGTAAAGATCAGAAAGAGATCTGAGAGTCATTAGAATAGAGGTGACTTAAAGTTGTCAGAAAAGAGAAAGAACAACTAAGGGCTGAAACTTGGCCCTTTGGAAATGTCTAGATTGGGAGAATGAGGGATGAGGGATGTGACCCCATAAAGGCACCTTTGAAGAACTTAGAAGTTGGTATGTCATGGGACCAAAAATCATCTAAGAGGAGGGAGTGATCGCGACTGCCAGCTGCTAGACATTTGCGAAAGTGACTTGGCCAGAAGGCATCTGTCATAGGTTGTGTTCTCTAAGAAGCAGATACTGAGACTGTTAGGAATGTAAAAGGGTTATAGGGGAGAAACACCTCTGGGGTGGAGGAAAGGAAGCAGGATTGGGAAAAGGAGCTGTCAGACCATAATATGGACTTGGAAAAGCCAGGATCTCTGGAGCAAAGGTTGCCTGTTAAGGGACTCCCACCTTGGGGCGAAGCGATCCTACCACGCTGCTCGGCCATTGGCTGAGGTGAACCCTGAAGGTAGCTGGAGGCTGTCAACTAACCACAATCCTTGTAGCTGGGCAGCAGTTACCTAATTTCTCTCTTGTCTTTTATAGAGTCCTTTCTCATACATGCTTGTTAATTCTTATTGTGTTCTTTCCTCAGAAGTCTATACTCGAAGTTTAAGGAACTAGACTGCTTTACTAGATCTTAGGCCAGATGAGTTATGCTTGACTAATTCTGGTGGTGTTAATACCTAATGGAAGCATTGTTTTTTATTTTTATTTTTTTACTTTGAAAGTGATCTGAATTAGATTCCAATTAAAAATTCTTCCCAGAAACATAGTAGTATAGTAAAATAAATTCAAAGACCCAATTCTAGATAAAGATGGTGGAGGTACAAAATAAGATAAAAAGAAAAGAAAAAAATTCTTAAATGGGACTCATTTAGCAAACATTTGTCAAACAGCTCTCTCATTAGGTACTTTATTAAGTTTAAAATAAAGACCCTCTCTTTAAGGAACTTACAGAGTAGTGAGCAAGATAGCAAAGCTTACTGTAGTTAAATCTTCTCACAAATGATTTAATCTTCTTAAAGACATTTCTTTATGCTCCATTTCAGTGGGGGGGGGGGGGCTGGAATCTAAGGAGGTGGTCCCAGATTGGAGAACTTATTTGCTCATTAGTATGGCTTCTTCAAGGGAAATGGCAAAGTATACTTCTTTGTGATTCACCTGAGTTAATTTTATCAACTTTATAGTCCTACAGTGATCTCTTCACATTTTGTAATTTTATTGGTATTTTCTAGAGGGAACCCTGTTTTAGTCCATTCCTGCTGTTATAACATAATACAGACTGGGAATTTATAAACAATAGAAATTTATTTCTAACAGTTGTGGAGGCTGGAAAGTCCAAGATCAAAGTGCCAGCAGATTCAGTGTCTGGTGAGGGCATCTGCTTCCAACATGATGCCTTGTTGTATCCTCCTATGGCAAAAGGGCAAAAGGACTAGGATGCTCCCTTCAACCTCTTTTATAAGGTCACTAATCCCATCCAGGAGAGCTCTGCCCTCCTGACTTAATCACCTCCTAGAGGTCTCACCACTTAATACTATCTCATTGGTGATGAAGTTTCAACATATGAATTTTGGGGGACACATTCAGACATAGTAAACTGCCAGCCCTATTTAATTTTTTTGTTTTCCATGAATATAGAAGCTTCATTTTTTTCTGATTATAAAGATAATAATAGAATATTCAAACAACACATTAAAGTGTAGAGGCAAAGGTAAAACTCAAAATTCTACCACCAAAGGCAGATGTAATTAACTTTTCAGTGAATGTCTTTCCTGATATCTTTCCCTCCCAACATGCATACACACGTACATATGCACAGGCATATATGTCATTTTCTATAAATAGGATCATATTTCATATGCTTGTGTAACCTATTTTCTTTTTTTTTTTCTTTTTTGAGACAGAGTCTCGCTTTGTTGCCCAGGCTAGAGTGAGTGCCGTGGTGTCAGCCTAGCTCACAGCAACCTCAAACTCCTGGGCTCAAGCAATCCTTCTGCCTCAGCCTCCCGAGTAGCTGGGACTATAGGCATGTGCCACCATGCCCGGCTGATCTTTTCTATGTATATTAGTTGGCCAATTAATTTCTTTCTATTTATAGTAGAGACGAGGTCTCGCTCTTGCTCAGGCTGGTTTCGAACTCCTGAGCTCAAGCAATCCGCCCTCCTCGGCCTCCCAGAGTGCTAGGATTACAGGCGTGAGCCACCGCGCCCAGCCTTGTAACCTATTTTCTTAACCATTGTGTTAGGGTCATCTTTCTATATATAATGCATACCATCCTTTGTAATGGCTATAAACTATCATTATGTTGATGCATCATGCTTTATGTAACCATTTTTATATTCACATCACAGATATTTGAGATATTTTAATGTTTTTAGTCAGAGATACTGCTAGACATCTTACAATGCATAGGACACCCATCCTGCTCCCCAAACAAATAATTATTCAGTGCAAAATGTCAGTAGTACTGAGAACACATGCTCTGTACCTTTTCTAGTGTTGAGTACTGGCAATCTTTACTGCTTTATATTTACTCAAACACCAGGTATTGTTACTCAGGCAAAAAATAATAGCTCTATTAATTTGGATTCTTTTGATTACTATTGAGGTTAAGCATCTTTTCCTGTATTTATTTTAATTTATTTTAATTTGAAATAAAGGGTGGATTTTAATCTTTAGTTATAGGACACTGCAAAATGAAAAATTCCATGTAGAAATTAGAAACCCATTTAGAGGACAAGCTTCATACAGTACATACAGTTTGGAACTGTTCTAGTTTTGTTGTAAAAAGTGCTGTAATAACAAACCATATTTAAAAAGAGTTTTTAGTAGAGAAACAATAAGATAAATTTATACCAAACATAGTATACAACAAAGACTTTATGCCTCAGCTGTATAATCTAAAAGTTAAAGGTCCCAGGAATCCCATCCTGAACTTGGAAGGTATCCTATGTTTATTAGTCATTAAATTTCTTTTGTGAATTTTCTATTCGTGTCTGTTGTCTATTTTTCTGTTAGGTATTCATCTTTTTCCTATTAATTTCTAAGAGTGATTTGAATATCAGAGCTATTATCCTTTGTTGTTTCTTTATGGTATCTTTCTCTTTTAAGGGAAATATAAAAATTTTTATGTGGTCCAGTTTACCAGTATTTTCTGTTTACTTTCTCAAGAGGACTAAACTGGTGGATTATCCAAAATAACTTACAAAGGTGGTTCAGTTAGAATGTAATCCAGTGGCATATACTATAGTTCAGTTGTGTATATTCTGTGGACAATATCACAGCAGATGGCTTTGAGTTAGGTATTCTGCCTTAACCTGTCTGTAAGTGTTCTGCTTGATCGAGTCCTCCCTTAGCCTTATACTAGTCACAATGAAGAATACAGAAGAAAAATATTAGGCAAGAGTTTCTGTCCTCATTATGCCATAGTTAGGTATTTGAGATACCATTAGCATGTGAAACACAATACAGTTAAACTCTGAATAGGTGTTCATCAGACAGGGGAGGTCAGTGATCATTTCCTAGAGTTTATGAAGAATGACCCATTCTTGAAGGATGTGACTAGGTAGAAGGAGAATGTTTCCAGCAAAGGGCATCACTGTGGGACAGACAGGAGACTTGGGTTTGAGTCCCTGTTTTGTTACTAATTACTGTGTTACTTAAGCCAAGTCTTGGGCCCCAGTCTTTTTATTTGTGAAATACAGAGATAGGAATAGGATATTTTCTAATGTCGTTGTTATTATTAAAGTATCATGATTTTACTGTTAAAAGAGAATTTTTAGAAAGAATTCAATCAGCATTTATTGAAAGCCTTTGGGATTCTGGGCAACATGCTAGGTGCTAGGCTTTTCTTTTAGAAATTGACCCTCTTATGGGAGAAGAAAATCATGTATGATAGTTATAACACAAGAGGTACAGACTGCTTGGGAAACAGTGGAAAAGATCATCTTGGTGGTGAAGAAAGAGATGGCATTATGTTCAGTAGAAATGGAGGTGGAGGCCCAGAGTAGTAAGGTGGTGTAGTACAGGGTTTGCTTAGAGTACAGTGAGTAAGCTTTTTGGCTGGATTTGTGTGGTTGGTGTAGAGGGGTAGGAAGAAGTAAGGCTAGCAAAATAAAGTGGATCCGCTTGTGGAATGACTTAATTGAGGAGCTCAGATACTTCCTGACTTTTACTTCTATAGGCTTCTGATGATTTTTTGTTTTTAAAGAGACAGGGTCTGTCTGGCCAGCCTGCTGGAGTGCGGTGGTTATTCACAGGCAGGATCATTGTGCACTGCAGCCTTGAACTCCTGGCCTCAAAGGATCCTCCCACATTAGCGTCCCCCTCCCCCCCAATTAGCTGGGATTACAGGCATGCACCAGTGAGGCCTGGCTAGCTTTTGATGATTTCTAGGCAAGAGGATAACATGATGCAAGCAGTATTTGAAGATTAATTTGGTAAAAGTGCCTAAGATGGTAATTGTTGATTGTACTCAGGGATAGAGAAAGGGTGTTGTCAATGATGACTTGGAGATTTTTGAGGCTAATAGAAGAAAGATAATTTAAGAGAAAGCAAGCAAGACTTAAGCAGTGACCAGCAGGGCAAAAGGATATTGTCAGGAAGGGGAAAATGACTCCATGTGGTAGTGGGCAGGACTTCTAGTAGACAATGCTCTTAAGGCAGGGCATGGCAGTAGGAGGAAATTGGTCATTCTGGTTCATTGTTAGGAAGAATTTTCTGGTAATTTGCCATTAGCTTGAAATTTTATAAATCAGGAATTCTCATTTTTTTTAAAAAAAGTTGCCTATTATGAATTATAATTCTATAGTTGTATCCATTCAGATAAGTCTTTTGGAATAGAAATCCCTACCCCCCTTTGCTCAGTGTTGAATCTTGCCCATTACGCACATCCTGTAAAAGGAAATCGGGAGGGCACATTGTGAGGGAACCTTTTAGAATCTAGGAGGGTGATCATTACACACTCATGTGTTAGAACACTGTTGAGTCATTTACCATCCTTGATTTCATTTTCATGATGGCTGGAGCAAAGTGCTTAAAAAGAGTAAATGGCAAACCACTGAACAGGAACAGACCACACGAGCTGGGCTCATACAGTTAATTAGTCATCTCTTGTCAGCAGGAGCCCTGCAGAGGCAATAGTAGACAGCTTTGAGGGCACTGGTGAGATGAGTTTCTGGCATGTATATGGATCTTATATTGTGGTAACAATAGTTTATTCTTCAAATCAGGGAAATGAGAGCAAAGTTGCTTAGCAATCATGTGGGTGCTAAAAGAATGGCCTTTGGAGGAGCAGGCATTTGAAGTGGGATAAATTCAGCTTTTTCATGAAACTTGCAAACACACCCTGATTAGAGTAATTCAGTTCTTGATTTACAAATCAAGAACTTGTAGTCTTCTTTCTTTCTGATTGCTTTTGTCTTGATCTGCTTTTCAGCTTCCTCATCTAGAGAGGGGCTATTGCCTTTTAGAATGCTTTTCCCCAGAGGTGGGATGAGGGTTCCTGGAGATGAGGGTTCCCAGAGGGAGAATGGTCCCAGATTTCTAGGTGCCATGTTGTTCTTAACCACTGGATGTAACTTGGCTCTGCTGAATGGTGCCAGTCATCTTCTTGGGCCCTGGAAGAACTGACAGAGTGGGACTGGGGTAGCACCAGCCCATCATTGCAACTTAAAAACTATGTGCATGCATGTCCACAGAGGCATGTTTGTATAGGCAGGGCTATCTGTTTTTCCAGCAAGAGCGGGAAAGTGGCATAGCATGGAAAGAACGCCATCATGAGAAGCTTGGGTCTAATCCTAGTTTTACTACATATAGAGCTGTGATTTGGGTCTCTTAATCTCTGACTCAACCTCTTCATCTGTAAAATATAGCAATAATATCCACTCTCCCAGTGGAGAGATTAAGACAAATTAATGGGTAGTATGAGTCTACTACAAAAAGCATAAATTGTTGTATAAGCTTATGAAACTTCCTTTTACTAGTTCATATTCTGGCAATCAAAAATTTGGTTTCTTGTACACTTTATTTTTTATTTAAAATCTTGAGATACTATCTAGACTTTAAAAAAATTTCTGATAAAGAGTTTTAAAGATAGCACACAGTGTTGTTTCCTCTTTTAGAAATACTTTTTCATTAATTTCGTATTGTTTGTTGTTATTTTCTTTGAAGATGACTTCCCGTTTCTAGACTTCACTAAATGAAAAAAGCTCTAACAAAGCTGAACTTCTGATCTAAATTATAGTTCTTTTTGTTGAATTCATGAAAACAGTTTGGGTTGACAGTTAAAGGTTTTAGAGATAAGTCCAAGTCCTCATTTTACAGTGAGGATACTGAGGCCAAGTGAGTAAGTAGCAATACCAGGGCTGGAGCTCAGGTCTCTTCCTCCAGGCTCCTTGATACTATAAAGTGCTGCCTTCCTCATGATTTGCTTAATTAAGTAAAGGGGGTTAAGAAAATTATCACTGAATTCAGCTCTTTCTGTATTTAACAAGAATGCTGTTAATTGTCCAAGGCCAAAGTCTAGAGTTCAAACCTAAATCTTCTTCAGTGGGATCACTAAACTAAGCACCTACACATACAAAGAACTTTGTTGATTTTAGAGAACTGAAGACACAACGTTCCTTATTACTAGAGAGTGTTGGATCAGGGATTACAAAACCTGAGCTGGTCTCAGTTCTGCTCACTAACTTTAGTCAAGAAAAACTAATCTTTTTGAGCTGGTACTCATTGTTTGTAAAGTGAGAAGATGACAATATGACATCCATGGCCTCTGCCAGGACATTTGTTGGAGGATCTGTGAAACCCAAAGGCAGAGAACAGGGTAGGTGTGGGAGAGATCATGTTTTCTTTTTGTTTCCTGAGGACTTTGCATTAATTAACTACTTTTCTCATGCCGTTCCCCAATCTGGAAATTCTTCTATTAATAGTTGCCTCTATTTCTATCCTAAAAGCTATCCTTATTTGTCCTTTAGGCCCTAGGTTGCATTTTACTTCCTCTATGAAGTCACTGTAGAACACACTATTTTTCCTTTTTTGAACTCATTTATTGCCCTTACATCTCACTTATCCATTAATGTACCATGGTACATTGATTGCTATGGAATATGTCATCCTTTTACACCTCATCTCTAGGTAGTAGGTTAATATAGAAGAAAAAATATAGATATGAAGATAAATAGATCTATGTGATCTTAGGCTGTCCAATTAAAAAATATATACATATTTAATTTTTAAAATGTGTAGTATATTTTTGAATAGGTAAATTTTTTCAAAACTTAATAAAAATGGGGGAGGTGCTGTGAAAAGTCTTCTTCTACCCCTGGTCTCCCATCAAACTTGTCTTCCCCGCAGGTATTAGTTTCTTATGGATCTCTCCAGAATTGCTCATTTTATTATCCTTTTTCTTTTACATAAAAGATGGCATATTATACATACTCTTAGGTATGTATAATAGGTATCTTATTTTTTTCTCTTAATTTATCTTGGAGATTTTTCATATCAGCACATACTATACTTCCTCATGGTTTTTCAGATTTTATGGATGTATCATAATTTAACTAGTGTTGGGAATTCTTGCTTGAGTAAAGTCCAAAATGATTTTAAAATTTGAATGACTTTTGAGCCTGACCTGAGAAATATGCTCTTCATTTCTCTAAAACTTGTATTTCCATAGTACTTAACAGTTTTAAGCACTTTGCATTCTTCAAATTGATCTTCACAAAACCTCTTTGGGTTAGATAATTACTGTATAGGTTTTACTAAGTAAATAGAGAAAGAAAATATCTATTTAGTATTTTGCTGACTGTGATGCAGGATTCTTCAATAAAAGCTCCACCGTACTCTTTTCATGTGCTCTACTGGCAAATACAGGGTTTGCTTGAGAAACACAGCCTGCTTTGTAGAGGCTGATAAAAGTCTTCATTACTGCATTTATAACCATTTGTGAATTTACTTCCTTAACTTACTTCCTTAAAACCAGTAGAGCATGTAGAAAAGGATTTCCACATAAATGAAGCTTTGAGAAACAAAACAAATTAAGAAAAAAGATATGCAATATTTTTAATAAACATTTTTAATCTTTAAAAAAATCCTAACTAAAACACGTGTGCAGAAGAAGGGACTTGCTTAATGGAATTGAAAGTGTTTATTGAGATGACTGTGGCTTCTTAAGTAGTTAAATGTTTAGGGCTGAGAAAATTAAGGAATATTTTAACCTGGGACTCAACCAGGAAGATTCTCTGTTAAAGAAAGTATAGCCTTAGCATTGTAATTTGACCTATTCAGAATGCACAAATGAAATGGAAAGGACTTAAGCTTTATTTTCAAATTTCATTTAATGTTAAACAAGACTAGAGCTGAGGTAGCCCAAACTGGCAATTCAGCTACTCTGCCTGGATATTAAAGTATGCACTTAGGTAGGTCATTGCAAGACCAGTAGCCCTGCATATGTTTGTATGTTATGGAATGCAAGTTTTTTTTTTTTTTTTTTTTTTTTGAGACAGAGTCTCACTTTATTGCCCAGGCTAGAGTGAGTGCCGTGGCATCAGCCTAGCTCACAGCAACCTCAAACTCCTGGGCTCAAGCAATCCTGCTGCCTCAGCCTCCCAAGCAACTGGGACTACAGGCATGCGCCACCATGCCCGGCTAATTTTTTTCTATATATATTAGTTGGCCAATTAATTTCTTTCTATTTATAGTAGAGATGGGGTCTCGCTCTTGCTCAGGCTGGTCTCGAACTCCTGAGCTCAAATGATCCGCCCACCTCGGCCTCCCAGAGAGCTAGGATTACAGGCGTGAGCCACCGCGCCCG
>VSMD01045464.1:0-16879 GCA_008750895.1 Mirza zaza
TTTTTGTGAGACAGAGTCTCACTTTATTGCCCAGGCTAGAGTGAGTGCCGTGGCATCAGCCTAGCTCACAGCAACCTCAAACTCCTAGGCTCAAGCGATCCTGCTGCCTCAGCCTCCCAAGTAGCTGGGACTACAGGCATGCGCCACCATGCCCGGCTAATTTTTTCTATATATATATTAGTTGGCCAATTAATTTCTTTCTATTTATAGTAGAGATGGGGTCTCGCTCTTGCTCAGGCTGGTCTCGAACTCCTGAGCTCAAAGGATCCGCCCACCTCGGCCTCCCAGAGAGCTAGGATTACAGGCTTGAGCCACCGCACCCGGCCAAAAATGGACTCTTTTTGACAATCACAAACATTCAGCACAACAGGTGATAAAGATGAAGTGCCGAAACACAATCCAAAACCAAATGTTCATCAGAAAAAGCTAATGGTGTCCATTTGGTGGTCCAATGCTGGTATTATCCACTACAGCTTCATGAAACTTGGTCAATCAATTAGAGCAAATGTCTACTGCAACCAATTGGAGGAAATGATAAGGATGCTTGTGATTGATTAAGCAGCTGAGATTGGTCAATAGAGACAGGCCAATCCTTTTGCAAGACAAAACTTGACCACATGTCGCACAAACAACACCGCTCAAACTAGAGCCTGGACTCCAAAACTCTGTCATCCACCATATCCACCAGATCTTGGACCAACTGACCACCACTTCTTCCTGGCTTTAGACCACTTCTTGCATGGAAAAATATTCAATTCTCAACAAGCTGTGGAAAATGCCTTTTGCAATCTCATCACCACTCTCTCTCCAGGTTTCTTTGCTGCTGGCATAAACAACCTACCATTAAGATGGCAAAACTGTGTTGATAGTCTTGGCGTGGTGGTTCACGTCTGTAATCCTAGCACTCTGGGAGGCCGAGGTGGGAAGATCGCTCAAGGTCAGGAGTTTGAAACCAGCCTGAGCAAGAGTGAGACCCTGTCTCTACTAAAAATAGAAAGAGAACACCCTGGCCACCTAAAAATATATAGAAAAAATTAGCCGGGCATGGTGGCACAGGCCTGTAGTCCCAGCTACTTGGGAGGCTGAGGCAGGAGGATCACTGGAGCCCAGGAGTTTGAGGTCGCTGTGAGCTAGGCTTATGCCACGGCACTCTAGTCTGGGCAACAGAGTGAGACTCTGTCTCAAAAATAAAAAAAACTGTGTTGATAGTTTACACACATACTTTGATTAATTATACTGCTTCTTGTTTAAGATGTAATAAACTAAACTTTTGGTTTGAAATCAGACATTTCATATTTAATAACAAATATTTTGATGTATTTTGTACATTTGAGAGCAGTAAAACCAAATCTTACTGTAAAGAATTAGGAAATAATTATTAAAATATTGTTTGGGGTTTTGTTTTTCTTCTTTTATCATACTTACCTGTATAATGGCAGCATCTATGGATGCCTGTAAAACTGTGAACCCTGAGGACCAGTACTGAGCAGCCTCGCATGACTTTGAACAGCCAGCTATGGGGAGAAAAAGGTGAGACTTAAGATTTTATAAAATATGCAAGTGCATTCTTCTAAAGATAACATACGAAGCGTTACCAAAATCATGTAATCAATCAGTCTTTACAGGACAAAAGAAAATAAGCTATTGCCCTTCAAAGGCAAATAATATCTATAAGATTCCTGATAGTTTATTTTAAATTCTGAAATAAAATGGTTACATGTGTTAGAATACTGAATATTAAATGAATAAAAATGTAAAGAGAAAAATTAATTATAAACATAGTTATAACAAGTTCCATTTCTGTTTAAGGTATGTCTTTCTATAGTGATTTAGCTTCAAACCACTTCCATATGCAAGGAAAAGTCAAGCTTAAGCAAACAGAAAAAAAGAATTTTCAGTAAGGGCTATTTGGAATCGAGTCACAAATTCAGTACTTGGCATACTGACTTTAACAATGTTCAATAAATATTTGTGGTTGATAGTATCTATTCACAGGTTTAAACAACTGAAGGCTGTTTTCTGTTTCATATGTAAAACTAATCAAGTTTATTGGTGGAAGACCTTGAGATTTTAAAGGTTTGTACCATACCATAAGCAAAAGCAATTACATGGAAAAAATATATAGATTTAGAAAATCATTTAATTCAAAATACAATTTTGCTTTATGCTATCATAATATATAAATGTATTAAAATTAAAATGGATATTATATAAATACATTTTATATTATGTGCATTTAGATAGATATTTGTCTAAACATAAATATTTTTATGCTATACTGGACAGTTTTCCTATCTGAACAAGTAAATTCTAAAATGCCAATGTTGGACTACATCAAATTTTGTATATGAACTACAAGCAACAAAAGATATGCATTTAATTGACCTTCAATGATTATTTAGGGCTGTTTACCTCTTGAATCCATATAAATAGAAGATACTGGAATCATATCAGGAAAAAAACGGAGTTCATAGGACATGAAGTCTTTGAAAACCACACCTACAAAACTGCTGGACTTAGAATGACTGGATGCTAGCATTTCTTTTTCATTTACATATTCTTCAGTAATTACGACTGCAAAATATTTTAATATAGTTAACTCACAAATTTAAATAGCTTACTATAACACAGTAGGTCAAAGTTACAGTTATTTTTGATGAATGGAATATTTTATAAGCACATTTGTTTTATTCTCTAACTTCTTAAAAAATGAAGACAGCTCCTCCAAGAAAATAATACTAAATAACACATAATAAAAGAGTAGTACAATTTTACAGACTACTCAGGTGTTATTTGATTACAGAAATTATATGTCAAGGTAATAGTTATGAAAATGATCAAGTATAGAATGAAACAGTATGCAAAACTCATATTTCATCAAGAGATTGCTATTTCTCAGAACTTCAATGAATTGTACTAAACTTTAATACTGAATAGTTTTGATACCATCTTGTTTCTTTAAAGTATACTGACCAGCAGGCTTACTTTCAGATAGACTCTCAAATTTAAACTAAGATTTCAGGCAATAATGAAATTATAAAATGATAAGTAATGTGGTTTATTTACTATCTTAAATAACTTCATAATAAATAAATTCCCTAATCCTTCTCAGAAACTAAGTATGTATTTTAGTAACTATGACACAACCCTTCCTTGAATAAAAACTGTCATTTAAATCCAGTATTGATTTCCTTTCTTAGAAGATACATGCAGAAAATATTGTAATCACTCTTTCACATCAGATAAGACCAATTTTTAAATATTTTATAGCAGTTTTGTTTATAAGCAACTAATCTTCACTACAAAAGCTTCAGAACATCTGGAGAAATGGAAAGAACATAGGATTAGCACTTAACTTCATCATTCATTAGCTGTGTGATCAGGTATGCAATTTAACTCTCCAAACTTTAGTGTCCTCATCCATAATACCTAACTGATCACACTGTGTTGTTGTGAAGGTGAAGTGAAGTAACAAACATGAAAATTCTTTGTAAATTATGAAGTATAACTTAAATGTTAAATGATTTTCAGACCTTTAAGGTGGACATGGAACTCTAGGATTGACCTAAATAAAGGGGGTGTTAGTTTGACATCCTGCCAGTGATGTTATCATGTATGTCTCTACACTGTATAACCCATTTTCAGATAGTTCTATTTTTAAAAAGATAGAACTTTAAAAAAAACTATATATTAATATATTCCTACTATTTTGGTATCTAAGTTAATACACATTGACTTGCATTTCTTTATACCCTTTCCTCCTACTCAAAATTACCAATGAATTTCATTCTTAACATTTCTGATGAGTTTTTGAGCATGTACACTAAACTCTTACAGCAACCCATGCTACCTGTGTTTAACATGATGGACCAACAAACATATAATATACCCATATGTGTCTGATAAAAATATTAAATAGAAATAAACTGAGAAAGAAACCAATGGGTAAAAAGTTACTTGGCTTCTGACTGCATAACTTGCATCTTCCATTCAGTGATGTACTACTATCCAATAATGTGATGATATATAATAGAAGTCAATCGCAACTACCCTATATGACATAAACCAACATGCTAATCTGCTATTTTCTACAATTCAGCATTTCATTGTTTAATCACTGACAGTATAAACATTTCAGATACTTTCTCCAGTTCTTGCTTTAGGTTCTCTCACAGCCACTTTAGGCTCAGCTCACTGGCACCTCATTCTTACACTGTTTTCTAGTCCATTTCTTTGTGAGAAGTACACATTGAGGAAAACAAACTTAGGGACTTTGCCATAGTCAAAGTCTCCAAACTTAGGTATTACTTCAGTTTATACCATATACCTCCATAAATAGGTAGGGTAAGCTGAAAAGATTACTGCTTTATAATCTTGATCATATATTTCTAGCTTCTCAATTATTATATGATAGTCAGAATCAAAATGAAATATTCCATCAAATCTTTTATCCTGTACAAATATACTTACAGTATTCTATAAATGGTCTAAAAATTAAATATAAAATATGAAAATACATAAAATATGCTACCTACACCAAGAATATAATGTTTCACAAGAAACATAAGGCAGAACTAAATTATACTATAATTAAAATTAAAACTATGCTTTGGTGGAAGACCACATCTGTAAGTGTTAAGACTATTTACTCAGTAAAGCAAGCTGATCAATATTGAACAAGCTTTGTGTTATAGACAGAATAGGTACATAAGCTCACAATACCATCAACAAGGTGCTCAGTAGACACTTTCTGCATGATGCTGCTTGTTATATTAGTCACTGGAGTATATCCAAGAATTAGGTTAGAGAGGATAACTTTGTCCATAGGATTAAGTTCTATATCAGGCACTTCTTCATATTTCTTATTTGGATGCATCATGCTAATTAGTATTAACCAAATTAAAAAAAATAATGGAAAAAGAATTTCCTATAATAAAAGAAACAAAGTGATTACAAAGCATAACAATTACAGCAAAAATCATCAAGATTTCTATGAAAATATAACTAATAGTAAGAAAAAAGATGAGAAAATTGGTTATCTTTTCTAATATACAAAAAGTAAAAGCAATTCTATCCCAAAAGTATTGTGTTGAGCATCTCACCAAACCCAATAAGCATATCAGATATTTTTTCCGTTGCATTCAGTTTTACTGAAATATTTTAAGAATTAAGTCACATATTAAAATAATACAAAGGGTAATATTTAAACATCTTAAATTATTGATATAAAACATAAATGTACTCATATAATTTTATTTAAAGTAACTTACCAAACATCTCTACAGAAATAACAATAAAAATGTCTTTATTCAGTCCTGGATTAGAAATCATACTTTAATTATAACTAAATTTATACTACTAAAATCATGAAGATGAACAATGTATTTTCATCGTTTAAAATTATTACTAGCTGGTTAGCCAGAGTTCTTTTACCTTTAAAAGTAATGTATGCTTGACCAGCCTTAAAAAAAAAAAAAGTAATGTATGCTGTCGGTACAAATCTGTAATTTTAATAATCTTGGACAACTCAACCCAGAGTCCATAAAATGGGAGACTGTGGGAAATTAAAGTGAGAATAATGTTCCACAAAGTTACTGTAGAATGTCACTTCATGAAACAGGAAATGCATGCCTAAAGGTTCAAAATTTAGCACTGATGTTAAAAATCAACAAAATGTAGGAATCATTATTAAAATTTTTAACATTTATTTTTATTTATTTATTTTTATTTCAGCATATTATGGGAGTACAAATGTCAAGGTTACATATATTGCCCATGCCCCCCCACCCGCCCAACACCCAATAAATGTTATTCCTATATGTCCACTTAACTGTTGATTCGTTAATACCAATTTGCTGGTGAAAATTTTTAACATTTAGAAAGCATCAAATAATTCAGTTTTTGTGACTAACACAACAAGTTTTTACTTTATAGGCAAATTAAAGAGAGCAAAAAAAATAAAATTACAATAAAAATATATTCAGCAAAATAAATCATTTCTTAAAGACAGAACAGGTCAAAGTGAAATAAACTGCAACAAAGCATAAGAGGGAGTCATTTAACTTACCTGAACACTACTTTTTTTAGTTCTGCATTTAATTAGGTAATTCTTTAGTAAGAGTGTTCTGGTCTGTCTCCAAACTCCCACCTTCCTAATTGCAGTGGCCATGTTTTCTGTATAAGCCTATTAAAGGAGGGGAGAAAAAAACACAAAGCAAACAAACCTGGAAGAATCACATTGCACAGGGGCGGGCCCCATCCCAGAGCAGCAGCCGGGTGCTGATCTGTGGGCTTTTAGGAACTGAGCCAGGCATCACCACTGAGCTCCGCCTCCCGGGTCCCCACCCCTCAGTGGAAAAATTGTCTTCTATGAAACATAGGAACCCGGCCTACTCACAGCAGGAGGTGAGCTGCAGGCAAGTGAGAGAAGCTCCATCTATATTCCCCATCACTGCCTGAACTCTGCCGCCTCCTCCCCCTCTTCCCGTCCTCGACCCCACCTGTGGTCCATGGAAAAGTTATCTTCCATGAAACCAGTCCCTGGTGTCAAAAAGGATGGGGACCGCTGCATAAAACACACGTCATTTTTAATGACAAAAACCAATAGTCATGTTTCAGTCCCAGGTAAAATGGAATTAAACATACATCAAGCCGTCTCTCCTACCTGGACAGAATGCATGGAGCAGCAATTTGGGGACTCTGAAAAGTAAATAGCAGCATGTGAAACAGGGGAGAAAGATCAGAATTTGAAATACTGCCAAACCAGCAGTGAGCTTATAGCTTTTTCTCCTTTGGTATCCCCCTAACTGATCACAGAGAGAGCTCCAGAAGCAGCACTTTAGTTCTGGATTGTGGAATTGGAAAGGGCAGTCTTAATGATCAGGGACAATATAGAAATAACAAATCTTTTTTTTCTTTTCTGAATTCTCTTATGTCACTATCCCCAGGCAATCCTACGGTGGCAGTACCAGACTACAGAAATGAGAGTACTACAGCCAAAATTCCAAGGGAGGAGAACCTTCCTCTCCATTCAATACAGCTTTAGTTCCAAGAGGGGTAGGGCCAGTCCCCACTGCTTTTCTTTTCTACCTCCTGCCACTGAGCCCTAAATGTATGTGGTGGTTTGCAGTTGCAGAAGTGTGTGGCATAATGGGGCAAATAAACCCTAGCTTTCTAGCTGGATCTCAAAAAAGTGGCTAGAGTCTCAACTACAATCTCTGTCATTCCTATTTAATAATAGGAATTGAATAGGATCAAGTAATGCTCACTCCAGTAATGTAGAATGTATGCATACTAAGAGCTATTGAGAAAGTAGCTTGGAGTAGATGAAAAAAAGATCCTGTTACACCTTCTTCCAGAGCAACTGGTGCTCCCTTGTTTTATATAAACCTACCTAATGGATGCCACTGATAGGACTCCCCTCTAGAACAAGGACAATCTGTTCTAAGCTGGTTGATCATCTCCACCAAGATAAAGAAAGCAGACAACTTTTACTTTCTTTGTGCTTTTTTTTCTATCTTCCAATTAATATGTATTTTGTGGTTAAAAAGCGATAAATTACTAATTAAACAATGAGACATAATGTAAATATATTAAATAAGTAAATTAAAATAGTAAAACAAAAGCAGTCAAAAGTGGAGGATACATTAAAATAAATTCTTCCAACAGCCTCATTAATATTATATCATATTTGGTAAAGAATTGATAAGCATCTCTAGGCCAAAGGAAAAAAGGAAGGAAGGAAAAGCTATACTCATTCAAGGATGATCTGCTACAAGACAAACATAGAAACACTAACCAATATAGCACAAACACATTCAAGGTAACTGCCAAAACACATTGATTGGTGGATACTACTAAATTATTAATTCAAATTGAATGTTAAATGCTTAATTCTTCATTTATAAGTAACAGTCCCCTCATAGAGTAGCTGATGGACTCACAATATTTTCCCTTCTTTAAGAGCTGCTCTCTGAAATCAAGACTGAGTCTCTAACGGCCTTGTCTGAAGTCCGTGAACCTGCCCTTCTCTCCACACTCTACTGCTAGTCAGAGATTTTTAAAGCAGAACTAAACTGTACTCCCCACATACCGCCCTAACACATACACAAACCATCACCATCACCTTCCCCACTACTCTTGAGTTTTAACAATTAAATTTTCTCCTGGCACTATGGAATTTTTAACTAAGATACCCAGAGACTGGATAGAAGTCATGGATACTCAGTTACATTAATAGCAATATTTAAGAAAGTTCAGACATTCTTGCTACTAAGCTTTCTTCTAAAGTGTGATACCTACCAGGCTCAAAACTTGATTTTTCTTCCTTGGAGTATGTGAAATGCCCTATTAGCTTCCATATTAGCTTGTATTTCTTACAACCAAAAGCAACTTAACCAATATAACAAAGGCACCAAAATCAATAAACACAAGAACTACTAATGCCTGAAGTAGAAGAATATATTGCTTAAGAGTGTGACCTGTGAAGCCAAAACAATGAAACATGAATTCTATCTCTGCCACATACTAGCTTTGAGACCTGGGACAAGTTATTTAACTTTTCTGTGCCTGTTTTGTCATCTGTAAAATGAGTAATAATAGTACCCGCCTCTTAGAGTAGTTAGAATGACTAAAAGAACTACTACATATAAAGCTGAAAATTGTACCTGGTACATGGCAAATAATAATATATGTTGATCACTACTGTGTACAAAAGTATAGCTAATATCCCCAAAGGAATAATACAGAATATATCATATTCTCAAAACAAGAACAATTAAGAAAAACATAATTAGAGAACTTGGAAATGAAATAACAGACTGATAGAAATAAAAACATCAAGAGATGGGGGAAATGGCATCTAAAGACAAATTAGTGGGGGTTTTTGTTTGTTTTTTTGAGACAGGGTCTCACTCTGTTGCCCAGGCTAGAGTGTAGTGGTGTCATCATAGCTCACTGCAACCTCAAACTCCTGGGTTCAAGCAATCCTTCTGCCTCAGACTCCTAACTAGCCAGGAATACAGATGTGCACCATCACATTCAGCAAATTTTTCTATTTGTTGGACAGATGGGGTCTCACTACGTTGCTCAGGCTGGTCTCAAATTCCTCAAGCAATCCTCCTGCCTCACCCTCCCAAAGTGCTAGGATTACAGGTGTGAACCACCACATTGGGCCCACATTAGTGATCTAGATGAAAACTGAGTCAAGGAAATTCCCCAGAATGGATGGCAAAAGTACAAAGAGAAAAAAACATGAAAAGAAAGTATGAAATCAAAAAAAAAAAAAAAAAAAAGTAAGTATGAAATCTATTATCAGATTATACAGATGAGCACACGCCTACAGTCCCAGCTACTTGGGAGGCTAAGGCAGGAGAATTGCTTGAGCTCAGGAGTTCAAGACCTCATGTGCAGAAAACTAAGACAAATGAAAAGTTACACAGATGAATCAGTGTTATGACCTTAATAATCTTATGCTTCTTACATTCGTAAGCTCTAGTCTAATCATGTGAAAATGTTAAATTTGAAGAATGAAACATTCTTAACATTGGTTCTTCATAAACCTTTTAAAGTTTAATGTTCATCTAAAACAATAACTTCAAAACTGTGGCCCGGTCTTTGCAAACTGACTCAACAATGAACATATGCCCTCCTCAGTCACCTATACCCTCCAACCTACAGTGTCAAAGCAGGGGCAATTTGAAAAGGGCTACAAATCAAGCAAGGACTGCTCTGCATAATAATATAATACTAACTCCACTGTAAAGATTCTTTGCAAATTATGGAGTGCTTGGAAAAATATTTTGCTTCCTCTTGAGGTGTTGAGACCACATTGTCTCTGGCAATTAACATTTGCCCTTGGGGAGAAAGGTGTACAGTACTGAAGAGGCACTAAATATCAGTGGAATAAATAATCCCTTTTACTGTGTAACAGTTAAATACCCTTGAAAATTTTAAATTTATTTTTACATATAGACCTAATTAAAAAAAACAAATCCATGTTTATTTCTGTAGGGAATGAATTAAGATTATATCCTATTAAATAAAGAAATGGAGCCATTTTGATGTTTAGAGCCATCCTGCTAAGAGATGTGGTCAGTCACCTTCTTAGCATTCTTGAAAGATTCTCAGAAAGGTTCTTAGCCAAAAATATGTTTCCTACCTCCAACAGATGACTGTTAGAGGTCACTTCTAGTCCACCCAAGCAGATGTGAAAAAGGAAACAAATAGGCTGTCTATATGGGCCTTCTAAAAGTTGTTAGGGCCTGAGGAAGGTTAACTTTGGAGACTGAGTCACTGGAGCTTGACCTCTTCATTACTCTACCTTTTGTTACAGATTAACTTCCTTCATTATATTCTTGTTCCCAGCTCAGATCAGATGGCAACTAGGACAAAAGACCCCTTGACTATTATATCCTTAATGTGGAATGTTAAGTACATCCTTCCCAAAAAAGAAACACTGCCTATAACCAGTAAACTGCTGTAACTATGCACTAACCTTCTATGGAAAATGATGTAATCCTGTTAAACTTCCTCAGACCTTGCCTATAAACAACCATAAAATCTCTCCATTTTAGAGCACTGACCCCATCTTTTTGGAGCCTGTTTTCCTCTGGGTGACTATTCTCAGCCTTTTGTGCCCAACTAAACTCAATATTTAATCATATCAGCTAAATCTCATTGTTAAGGTTGACTCAGAGCTGATTACCATTCCTTTGTTTTACCTCTATACCCAATAAATACAACTGTAACTATAGTAACCATACTGTGTGATTATTTGTTTATATGTCTTAATATTGAACTTGACCATGAGATCCTTGATGAAAAAAAGATCTTCTTATTTATCTTTGCTTCTCTGCAATAAATGGTAATATTATAACCAATTTCATCTTACCACAGATTCCTTTATCAAGGCTTCCCAAAAGTCCTTAAAGATCAAGGGTCTGAAAACTACACTAGAGGAGGTGGGGGCTAAATCCAGCCCACCACATGTACACAGCTCATGAGCCAGCAGTGTTTTTACTTTTTTTTTTTTTTTTGAGATAGAGTCTCACTTTATTGCCCAGGCTAGAGTGAGTGCCGTGGCATCAGCCTAGCTCACAGCAACCTCAAACTCCTGGGCTCAAGTAATCCTACTGCCTCAGCCTCCCCTCCCAAGCAACTGGGACTACAGGCATGTGCCACCATGCCCGGCTAATTTTTTTTCTATATATATTAGTTGGCCAATTAATTTCTTTCTGTTTATAGTAGAGATGAGGTCTCGCTCTTGCTCAGGCTGGTCTCGAACTCCTGAGCTCAAATGATCCGCCCACCTCGGCCTCCCAGAGAGCTAGGATTACAGGCGAGAGCCACCGCGCCTGGCCGTTTTTACATTTTTAAATGGTCGAAAAAGAATCAAAGAATAATCTTGTGACATGTAAAAATTACATGAAATTCAAATTTCAGTGTCTATAAATAAATGTTACTGGAATATAGCCATGCTCATTCATTTACATATTGTCTATGACTACCTTCGTGCTATAATGGCACAGTTATTGACAGACCGACCATACGGTCTGCAAAACCTAAAATATTTACTATCTAGCTCTTTACAGAAAAAGTTTGCTAACTTTTGGTACAGGCTTAAAAGGAAAAGGGGAAGCAAGAAAAGTGGAATATTCACTTAACATGTACTGAAGGATTTATGCAACAAATATTATGGTGCAAAAAAAAAGTTAGGCACTGTTAACACCTTTGCATATAGATAAAATTTAGTATAATGTGATATGTGCAATTGGGTGAAAGAGTGGAATGGAATTTCCAAGCAGAAAGAAAATGGAAAAGCTAGACTCCCAAAATGGCTTGACTTATGGAAAGGCAGAGGTACAAGGCAAAGTGAATTGGGGCAAGGGGTGCTGATGTATATTCTAGATGACATTGTAAAGGCAAGCACTGGAAATGGATTATGAAATACCTGGTTTATTATTGATTTCATTTAGGTTTTGCTCTGATCTTTGTTATTTCTTTTCTTCTGCTGGGTTTGGGGTTGGTTTGCTAGAACTACCAAACACTGAGGCAGGAAGTAGCAGAGGACAGAAACAAGAAAAAAACCATACCATGCTCATGGGTCAGCAGAATCAACATTGTTAAAATGTCTATACTACTCAAAGTGACTTTACAGACTCAATGCAATTCCTATTAAAATACCAACATAATTTTTTGCAGGTCTAGAAAAAATAATTCTATGCTTCGTATGGAACCAGAGGAGAGCCTGTATAGCAAAAGCCATCTTAAGCAAAAAGAACAAATTGGGAGGCATCAATTGACCAGACTTGAAGCTATATTACAAGGCTATAGTAACTAAAACAGTATAACACTAGCACAACCACTGAGACATAGACCAATGGAACAGAACTGAGAACTCAGATATAAAACCATCCTCATATAGCCATCTAATCTTTCACAAAGCAGACAAAAACATACACTGGGGAAAAGAATCCTTATTCGATAACTGGTGCTGGGAAAATTGGATAGCTATATGTAGAAGACTGAAACAGGATCCACAACTTTCACCTCTCACAAAAATTAACTCATGGTAGATAAAAGACTTAAACCTAACGCATGTAACTATAAGAATTCTAGAAGAAAATGTTGGTAAAACTTTTATAGACATTGGCCTAGGCAAAGAATTTATGAAAAAGACCCCAAAGGCAATCACAGCAACAACAAAAATAAATAAATGAGACCTGATCAAAGCAAAAAGCTTCTGTATAGCCAAGGAAACTATCATGGGAGCAAACAAACAACCTACAGAATGGGATAAAATATTCACAGGCTACACATCTAACAAAAGGCTGATAACTAGAGTCTATATAGAACTCAGGAAAATCAGCAAGAAAATATCAAACGACCCTATCAAAAAAGTGGGCAAAGGACATGAACAGAAACTTTTCAAAAGAAGATGGACTAATGACCAACAAACATATGAAAAAATGCTCAACATCTCTAATCATCAGGGCAATGCAAATCAAAACCACAATGAAATATCACTTAACTTCAGTGAGAATGGCCTTTATCAAAAAGTCCCAAAACAATAAATGTTGGCATGGATGTGGAGAGATAGGAACACTCATACACTGCTGGTGAGACTGCAAACTAGTACAACCTCTGTGGACAGTAATATGGAGATACCTCAAAGAGCTACACATAGAACTACCATTTGATCCAGCAATCCCACTACTGGGCATCTACCCAAAGGAAAAAAAGACATTTGCACTCGAATGTTTACAGCAGCACAATTCACAATTGCAAAGATGTGGAAACAACCCAAGTGTCCATTAATACATGAGTGGATTAATAAAATGTGGTATATGTATACCATGGAGTTCTACCCAGCCACAAAAATCAATGGTGATGCAGCACCTCTTGTATTATCCTAGATAGAGCTGGAGCCCATTCTACTAAGTATCACAAGAATGGAAAAACAAACACCACATATACTCACCATCAAATTGGTATTAACTGACTAACACTTAAGTGCACACACAGTAGCAACATTTATCAGGTGTCGGGCAGATGGGATGGGGGATGAGGGATGAGTATATACACACCTAATGGGTGCAGTGTGCACCGTCTAGGAGATAGACACTCTTGAAGCTCTGACTCAGATGAGGCAAAGGCAACATATGTAATCTAAACATTTGTATCCCCATAATATGCTGAAATAAAAAAAAAAATAAATTTAGAAAAAGAAAAAAATGAAAAAAGAAAATGAAACACCTTGTATGCAAAATTAGACACCCTTATTTTGTGCACCCATACATTTTCTCTACTGCACTTTTTCACACCTAATTGTAATTGTTTTATTTCCTGGCAATCACATATTTTACTAGTCCATTTCCTCTCCCAATACCCAAACCTTCAAAGCTCCCATCTGTAGTATCACCCTCAGATTGGGATCTTGATTCCTATTTCACTGAAAAAACTGAAGCAATCAGAAGAAACTTTAAAAATCTGCCCCTATTCTTTCCATCCCCCTACCTACATCTGTGCCTAAAGTAACATTATACATTTCAACAATGTGCCATTTCAGCTTAAACTAAAGACAGTTTTTATTAGAACTCTGAACCACAAAAACTTAAATGGAATTTGGTATTAGCTATACTAATACCAAATTAAACTGAGGTTTATTTTTTTGGAAGGAGAGATTAGAGCATACCTGGCACATGAAAGAAATTCTGGCCCAGCTACATTATTGGCTTCGATCAATAAAATAAAAGCACTATAAAATATGCCTTTTACCTTACAAATTATAAATGCTCTCGTCTTTTCTATTGTTTTAAAATTTACTGAAGCTGGTCACTAAAACAAAATACTAATTGTCAATATAACTTAACCTAAGTTTTATGATACTATTTTTTGCTGAAGGATAAAACAATGCAATGGTACACAAATCACAAGTTATCCAATAAACTTTCTCATATATGTTTCTAAAAGTTTGTGCTTAAAACTATTTTTAATAAAACAAATGCACATACTAGTAAAGATATGATTTCATGGAATGTTACAAAATTCTTTTATACAGTGACCCCTCTCAATCAAACTCCAGAATGGAGATTATAAATTGTATTCATCTTGGTACTCTTGGCACACAGTATAAGTATCTGGAATGTAAAAGACACTCAGTGAACATGAATTAACAAATTTGTTCTTATAGTCAATGTAAGATTTCTCTATACTAAACCCCATTTGAAGGGAAATACACTTAAATAGCACATATTGAAAAATGAGTGCCTCTTTAGTTTGATTTTAATACAAATACCCCAAACACCCTAACTGCCCTAACAATATTCTCTCCTATGGACTCTTCCCTAAATATATATATATATAATAGTGTTCTCTGGGCAGACACAAAATATAGTGCATAAAGCACCAGAATTAGAGCCCAGCATGCCTGGGTTGAAATCTCAGCTGCACCTTTTTACTAGGTGCGACCTTAGTAAATTACTTAACCACTTTGAGGCCCATTTTCCACAGCTGCCCAACTAGAATAACACCCCCAGCCTCACAGGGTTGCTGTCTGGATTAAACGAGATACTACTGAACTTGACGCATAGCTAGAGTCCAACAAATACTTTTTTCCCCTTAGATTCCTTCAGAACGCCCACGACAGAAAGTAAACGTGGTTATCTTTATTATTTTCAGATTTACTTATCCAAAACGTACATAGAAGCCTAAGGAGTCCTGGACAAACCCTCCTTCAGCTATTATCGTCTCAAGCCTACCCAGCTTTCCCACCCGCTGAAATATTCCCACGCCGGGAGCTTTTCTGCGCGTTTTAGGAAGCAGGGTACGTCCTCCCCAAATCGCGTCAAGCGAGACCTGCGCATTTTCTTCTCGCCCAAACTCCTTTTAACAGACGCGATAATGAGCAGCACCAAAACCCCCCAAGGAATAAACAGCAAGTGCTAATTATCCAGCTGTTCGGAGGAAAATTTACTTCAACAACATTCTGTTTTCGTTCTCTCTCCAAGGCTGCTCTGAGGATGGAATCGACCACGTCCGACCAACTGCAGCGTCGCACTGTCCCACGGCCGGACCCGGTCCCCGCGGTTCCCCGCGGTTCCCCGCGGCGCCCTCGGCCCAGAGCCCCGCCATCCACACCCCTGCAGCCCTCGTGCGGACAAATCGCGCTTCCCCGGGCAAACGAGAGGTTTGCTCGTTTCCCTCAGCTCGCCACCTCCGCCACTGCCGAGCCCGCTGTGCCCCACACCTCAGACCCCGACTCCCCTTCCCTCCCCTCCGCAGACGTCGCCTCCAGCCGCTGCTCCCCGACCCCCTTAGTCCCCCAGGGCCGGCTTGACCCAAGAGGGCCTCAAGCGCCGCTCCCCACGACGCCCTTCTCACCTCAGGGCCGGAGCTGCAGCGTCGTCAGGCCCGGGCTCGCTCCGTCAGCGGAGACCGTGGGAGTGACGGAGCCTGGAAATGGGTGACGGAGCGGCCCCGCGCGCTTGCGCGCCCCCGTCGCGCGGCCCCCGCGCACACTGGCGCAGGCAGGACCGGCAGCGCGCCTGAGAGAGGAGCACGCGGCGCCAAACTCGCACCCCGCCTCCTGCCTAAAGCACCTAATGGCGAGGCTCCTAGGAAACGCAGTCCCGCGTACGCGCACGCTCCCGCCGCTCGGCCTCGCGCGCCCAGGCCTACGCAGGGCGCGGCGCGCGCCCGGAAGGGGAGCGCCCCTGGGGGCGGGGTGAGCGCTGACTCACGGTGGCCTGGGTCCCCCGGGCCTGCCTGTCCCCTGAGCCACTGGAACCGGGCCTCGAGACTCATTCCCAGGGCTTTCGGCGACTTGGATCTTCCTCCTCTGTGGAGATCTCGCCACCCTATCTCTTGAGGCACGGGCAACACAACAGGCTTGAAGTCAGGGACTCGGTTTGAGTCGCAGCCCTGCCGCCTTCTAGCGGGTGACCTTGGCCCGCAGCTGGCTCCTCATGTGCCTCCCTAGCCCTTTCTAGATTTAAGAATCCTTTATCTGTTTGCTGGCATTGGGTGGGCCCCTACACGACGGCGCTTCGCGGCGTCTGGAGTGCTGTGTCCCATTTCCATAACTGCTGCCTAGTCCTCGCCAGCTTCTCCTTCTCACCAGTTCTCACCTGCCTAGGCCGGCTGCACATTGAGGATGCTTGTAGTTCCTGCAGCGTCCGCATCAAAGTCTAGGAATGTGGCAGATCTTGAATTTTCTAAACGGCCTGAGACATATAGCATCTGTGGGAGATTGTATACCACACTTGTTTCGCTAAAAATACAACGTGTTTTGAGTTTCAAAGTGACCTAAATAGTGGTCAAAAGTTATTGTGGGGAAAAGAAAAGCTCACAATATAACATATTGTGGGGACAAGAAAAG
>VSMD01045467.1:0-39858 GCA_008750895.1 Mirza zaza
TTATAGCAACGAAATTGTTTAATTTTTCCTCATACTTTCTGGTACTTGTGTTTCTAAATCTAGTTTCTTTCTATTCTTTAACCTCAAAATTACACTCATATCTTCCCTTTCAAAAAGAACAAATGCTTGACTTCTAAAGCAAACAATACAAGTATTTCTGAGGCAGAAAATGTGTAGCACTTGTTTTACTGAGATTTGATAAGAGCATTATAAAAAGAAAAAGAAATTTAATTACAAGTCTCACAGTTCCATCTTCACTAAACAAAATTTCATATTTTATAGAATCTAAGATTCCTTAATTATAAATTGCACTCATATTTTAAGTACCACACAGATAGAAAAAACTAAACCAAACCTGGCAATTATAAATAAAAAGCAATATTGACTGCAAGACACATTCTTATTTCATAAATGTTAAGATGTGAAAAAAGCATGTTTTAAAATTGATGAAATGCCATATGTGTCTTAAAAAATGACATAAGTTAGGAGTTTAATGATTAGAGGGAAAAATTATTAGTGGAATAGTCACTTGGCTGATTTTAATTACTTCACTTTCTTCACTGCCGTCTTAAATCAAGATTGACCACTGGCTACAAACAAGTTTAAATTGGGATTTTTTTCCTTTTTTTGAAAAACCTAGGTGTAGCACTGAAACTTCCTTCTTCACCAAACTTCTTTACTATTTATAAATTTCCACAATGTCGAAATCTCTAAAGATTTTTGCCAATAAATCAAATTTAAGTATCTCTCTGTTCTTAATAGTTCAGACTCAAAATAAATAAATAAATAAATAAATAAATAAAATAGAATAAAGCAAGAATTTAAGAAACATAGCCAGCATTTTCTATCCCCCTGATGTGTCCTCTTGCCCTGTCGTGGCTGGAGCCTGGCACTGGTTCTGGGGACGTAAGTAATTGTATTAAAAGCTTCGCTTCGCAGAAATTAAAGACAAACCATGGCCCTTCCTTCTCTGAACCAAGTCGGTGAACCGCAAAGGCACGGACATGAGGTAAAGACCCGGATGGAGAGAGGGCCAGCACCGTGGCTCTGAGATCAGAAACGCACGGTTTCAACTTGCCAGGTCCTTTATCTTCAGCAAGCTTCCTAATAATAATGGAATAGCTTCTTTCAAGTTTAATTGAGCCTTCACTTTTCCAGGGCCCTTTCCCATCGATCATATTTTAAACCCTGTAACCTGTGTGGTAGCATGGTTGCTTCGCATTTTTATTTTGCAGGTGAAGAGTCTGGGGCGGCGGGGGTCAAGTGCTGTGATTTTGGGGCACGGCTGGTTAGAGGCAGATGGAGGACCTGGAGGCCCGGCCTTCTAGGGCCCCCCTCTGTGAGCCAGCTTCAGCCATGATGAGAGAGACACACCCTGAGCGTGGGGAAGCCAAGAGCCGCTGGGAAGGGTGGGTGCCAGAACAGTGCTGGAAACCAGTGACCTGAAGGTCTTGGCCAGGGTGGCAGGGAGAAAAACTGAGAGGAAGTGAAAAGGGACTGAAGAGGAGGAAGAAAAGTACTTACTACTGGAGAGAAAATCCTGTCAAAACTCAAAATCCTGCAAGAATGTAGAGTGGTGCATTAGTTCCCTAGAGCGACTGTAACAGATTACCACAAACATGGCATTTTACAACAACAGAAACTTACTGTCTCGCAGTGACGGAGTCTGGAAGCCCAGAATCAAGGAGTCAGCAAGGCTGAGCTCCCGGTGAAGGTTCTGGGGAAAAATCCTTCCTCTTCTCCTCCTAGCTTCTGGTGGCTCCCGGCAATCCTGGGTGTTCCTTGGCTTGCAGCTGCAGCACTCATTCTGTGGCCCTGTCTCTACATGGCCTCTTCTTGTGTGCCTTCTCCTCTCTTTAGAAGGACACCAGACACTGGATCCAGGACTCACCCTGATCCAATATGATCTCATCTTAACTAATTGCACCTGCAAAGACCCTATTTCCAAATAAGGGCTCATTCTGAGGTTCCAGGTAGAAGTGAAATTTGGAAAACACTAGTCAGTTAACTCTAAGTGGAATTCATTCTGAGGCTGGTTTCCTTTGCGACCACTTCGGAGTCTTTGTACATTGAAGTAGCAACAAAATCCAAGTTTCTGCCCATCTTACAGGTGATCCAGCACCCTCTATGGGAAGCATTCCAGAGGGCCTCCAGGCTTTGGACTGGGCCCAAATAACATGAATAGGTGAAGTAAGGATTTAGTGGTCCTGGTCCCGGTTCTCTGTTGAGTCCTATAATGGCCAAGGTGGGGCTTGGCCTTTCATAGTGACTCTTTGGCTTTCACGCTCATCTGTGGCTACTTAAAATCTCATTTTTATTCATCTGGAATCTAGTTCATCCATTGCATCTTGCTCACCACCATTATGCTAGGAAAAGCCCTTGGTACTTCAGCCTCATCATTGGTATTACTGGGAGGGGAAAGAAATTAATATC
The DNA here is from genome assembly GCA_008750895.1 of Mirza zaza. Lineage (NCBI taxonomy): Eukaryota > Metazoa > Chordata > Mammalia > Primates > Cheirogaleidae > Mirza > Mirza zaza. The sequence goes on from VSMD01045467.1 coordinate 2,434, forward strand.
TAGGGTGCACATGCTAGGTATACATATGTTATCTTGTTTCCGGACCAACTTTGAGGTGAATATTACTGTTATTAAATTTTATAAGGAGGAAAGTGAGGCTTATAGAGGTGAAGTGACTTGACCACAGTCTCTCAGTAGTACTTACTAGCAGGTAAGGGAGTTGAGATTCAAACTTAGAGCTGTCTGGCTGTAGAGTCATGTTGTCTCTCCAGAAGACCAATATAATTTACTATATATGCTGTGCATGGAAACCCCAGGGAGGAAAGCCCTGTGCTGTGGTTTGAATGTCCCCTCCGAAACTCTTGTTGAAATTTAATTGCCATTGTGACAGTATTAAAAAGTGGGACCTTTAAGAAGTAATTATGTCATGAAGGCACTGCCCTCTGAATGGAATAATGCCGTTATCGTGGGGCTGAGTTGGTTATCATGAGAGTGGGTTAGTTATTATGGGAGTGGGCTCCTGGCAGAAAGACGAGTTTGGTCCCATTTTCTCCCTGTCCTGTGTGGTTCGTGCCCTTCCATGTTCCATCATGGCATGAAGGCCCTTATCAGATGCAACCACTTGAACCTGAACTTCCAAGCCTCCAGAATCATGAACAAATAAACTTCTCTTGTTTATAAATTACCCACTCCGTGGTATTGTGCTCTAGTAGCAGAAAATGGTCTAAGACACGCGGTGTCAGCATACCTGTTGGAAAAGTTAAAGCATGAACAGTGTGGGTGAGTCGCTGGCACTTCCATCTCTGGATCTTCTGACTCTTGTACACTAGCCCTCTGGGACCACAAATGTCCTCTAGAGTTTAAATTTTTTCATGTGCAACAACACTAACTTTTTTATGTCAATCAAGTGCCTATGGAAATGCAAAATGACTACATCAGGATCTTAAAATAAAAAAGATACATTAAGCTGGTCAAAGGGTGCACATTGGCAGTTATAAAATGAATAAGTTCTAGAGACCTAAAGTACAGCATGGTGACTATAGTTAATAATAATGCATTGTATACTTGAAATTAGCTAACAGAGTAGATCTTAAGTGTTCTTACCTCAGAAAAAAAGGCAACTATGTGAGGCAATTGATGTACTAATTAGCTTGATTGTGATAATCATTTCACAGTGTATATGTATTTCAAAACATGTTGTACACCTTGAATATGTACAACTTTTTATTTTTCAATTATACCTCAGGAAAGCCGAAAAAAGTCAATTCACCTGGAAAATCAAAATGAATCATTCCCCCTCCATTTCAGAAATTTTAAATTGTCAGAACATAAATTCTTAAAAAATTGATATGACTGAGAAATTAATGCTCAATAATTGGATAGTTCTCAGGTGGTTGTGTCTTTCTGAGGCTTTACTAGTTTTCTGATCTTTATACATTTCTGATCTCCATACATTTCAGACTCAAAAGTCATACTAGAATTGTATAATTAGTAATTGTCATTTATCAAGAGCTTATAACATATGCAAAAACTGTTGCCAAGTGCTCCTCAAAGGAAACAGCAGGATGATTAACCTTATTATATATTGAGAAAACAGATACTCAGAAAGGTTACAAAATTTGGCTAAAGCCACACAACTAATAAGGGATGAAGACATGGTTTGAATTCAAGTCTGTCTGATTTCAAAGTTCATGTTCTCTCCACCAAAAACTGGTATGTCTCCAATGACTACACACTGGTGTAAATCAGCTGCTGTTAATTCTACCTCTAACTTTTCCTTACTTCTGTGAGATGATCTTGAGTGGCAGAAAAGGATGCTCCCTAAATTTAAGATTTCAATGTTGATATGTACTCCAAAACTTATTCTATTTAAACCTAGAGGTATATAGAGTAGATTTTAGTTCAAAGAATAATTATTAAGTAAAAGTATTAATAGTTGTAAAAGGAAGAAAGAGGTACAAAGCTATCCTGAAATTAACCCATAAATAACTCCTATAACTGGAATTTGGCTCAGGTCTCACCAGTCTGTGGGTACCAATTAGGTTACAATAAAATTGGTACCCCAATTTTGAAGGATTATTGCCCCCATCTTGGTGACAGAGCAAAATATCTCCCATAAGTATTTCTGAGAGTCATTAAATCTCTTATCTGATTTAATAAACGAGTCTCCTTCCACTGTCATCGCTACTACTCCAATTGACTCCTCTTGTTGTCATCACATAGGCAAGTCTACCCAAGCATGTTCTTCTGTTCCTCTGGGCACCATCATCATGGCCTTTGAGCTTTCACGGTGCTCTGTTTCTTGCAGAATTTGCGGAAGCACTCATTTCCATTATACTGCATGACTCTATCACCTGAGGATTTAGGCAGAATTAGTATAATAGTATTCTGTGTTACATAAAACCCATGACAGAAATTATCTTTCAGCTTCTTCCTGCAGCCCATATCTCTCCTTGAGCCTTAGATTTAGGCTGGAGAACAAACATAATATCAACTCTATTCCATTGCCCACAAGCACACAACATTTCTGACAAGATCCCCTTTTATTCCATTCTTCACCATTTAGAAAATATGAATTGAAGGCCTCCTATAAATTAAGCTCTCCTTGGGACTGGGGACACTGAAGAAAATAGGTGCAAAATGATAGAGATAATAAACAAATAAATAAATGTGTAATGTGCTAGGAGGACAGCTGATTGGGGAAGGCATCTCAAATAGGTTACCTTTCAGCTGATACCTGGATGAAGTGAAACAGTGGTATGTTTGCTATCTGGGGATGAGCTATTTCAGGCAGATGAGACAGCATGTGCAAAGGCCATGGGGTAGGAGCATGCCCTCTGTATTACAGGTATAGCAAGGCAGACTGAATGGTTGCAGTTAAGTGAGCAAGGATGAGAGTAGAAGTTTAGAGGTTAAAGAATTACCCAGAAACCAAATTATTTAGGGATATATATATATATATATCCCTGTAAGCATTTGGGCTTTTACTCAGTGTGAGAAGCAAATCTTTTAAAGTGTTTTATACAAACGCTTGTATTATTATCTTGGTTCTTTTTAACACAATAATTCTGGCTGCTGTGTGAAGAATAGACTGGGGGGGTGGAAGTAGGAGAGAGTAGAAGCAGGGAGCCTCATTAGGAGGCTGGAGAAATAATTCAGGTGAAAGAGGGTGGAGGCTTAGATCAGGGTAGCAGGAGTTATAGAGAGAAGTGTTGGATTCTGGGTATGTTTGAAACATAGACAGGACAGGATACGCTGGTGGATTGGATACGGGATATGAAAGAGAGAGAGAAATCCAAGATGACTGCAACAAAGTTTGCCCAAGCTCCTGGGAGGATGGGGGGTCATTCACTGGGATGGGAAAAACAATGGAAAGATCAGGCTTAGTGTAAGAGATGGGAAATTCAATTTTAAGCATGTTGTGGTCTAAATGCTTAATAGATAGCCAAGGAGATGCTATTGAATAGAGAGTTGTAAATACACATTTACAGTTGAGGGGGGAGTCTAGGAATAGATATGTACATTTGGGACCAGTTGGCATGTAAATGGCGTTTATAGCCAGAAGACCAGACAAGTGAGTCCAAACAAAGAAGAGGCCAGGAAGATCTGAAGACCAGCAGAGAGGAGAAGAAGGGGTAGGTCGCAAGGTAAAAAGAGAGCAGAGAGAGAGAAGCCCAGGAAGTCAGTGTATTGAGGAGGGCATGGTCAGCCTTGCCAACTGTGGTCGAGGGGGTGCACATGAGGAGAATGACAGATGGCCACCGGCTTTGGCAATGGAGGCCAATGGAGACCTTGAAAAGAGCCATTTCAGAGGAATGTCGGGGGAGGTCCTGACTGTGCAGCTTTTGAGATGGAATGGGAGTCGACAGAGTGGAAACACAAAACTACTTTGCAGAGTTGTAGGGCGAAAGGGAGCTGCTAATTGAAATGAGAGCTACAAGAAAGGGGGAGATAAAGGAGGATTTTCTCTTCAGGAGATGAGGGCAGTTGCAGCAAGGTGTGCAGGCTTATGGCAGTGGTCGGTAGTTGAGATGTACTGAGGTGTGTGGTGCCTTCCCTGGCATTCCTGGAGCTGTGGGCAGAGCCTGGCACCCCCTGTGGGACTTCTCCTTTGGGGGCTTTGACACCTCTTCCAATGAAGCATTGCTTGCCCAAACTTATTCACTGATAGAAATTATTTGGGTTTCTCCCTTTAGCTATGACAGATACCTTCCCTTGCCCCTTCTGTCCATATTTCAATAACTGCAAAGGGTTGGACAGCTGCCCTTGCTACTTGCATTCCAAGTCCCATTAAAGCACTTCACAAATGATCGTCTCTCACTCTCTGCTCTGTCTTCTAACAAATATCAGGGCATCTTAGTTGATTCGTCTGACAATTTCCTTTTTCAATCTCTCCAGGGCGTCGTCTGCTCAGGGCACATGGATCACTTACAGGGAAGGGCCTCACACGCATCCTGCAACTTCTTTCCCTTTTTCCCTTTCCAAGAATCACTGTGTACAGATTAACTCCTCTGACTGGTCACTGACTGCAAGTAAACAAGTTAGATTCTCAGTTGGGTTCAGTAAGGATCCACAGACCTTCCTAGAACCACAAATACAACAGGTCATTCAGAGCCTCTTTGGGCTCAATCATGGTGCTAACAGGTCCATAGACATAGATGTCAAGGTCTCTCTTTCTGGGCTGGAGACTCATTCTTAATCTCAGATTTCATATTAAAGTTGTGTATTAAAAAATCCCAGAGAGTGTATCTGGTTTGTAGCCCTCATTCCCACCACTGGAGAACAAATTAAACATCAGTACTATCTGACTGAGATATGCATTGTCACTATAATGCAAGGATTATAATGCAAGTGAGTGCATTGTCATTATAATATAAGGATAACACACATGCAATGAATGCACATTTTAACATTCAGGCTTGTATAGCTGGCACTTGTTTAACAACACATCCAAGCATAACTCTGAGTGAAAAAACTAAAAAGTAACTCCTAAAGAAAAAAGACAGTGTCTGTCAAAAATGTGCTGGGTACCAGTTACTACTTGAAGGGTGGTTAATTCATTTGTCCTTTTTTATATTTACTTATGTCTTTTCCAACCCACAAAGAGGTCCCAAAACAGCAAACGTATTTCTTTCCAGAAGGAATTAGTTACATGCTAAGAACTTACAACATCAAAATCTAAATTTTGTGGTCTATATTATAAGAAAAGGTCAAATCCGGTTAAACATGATAGGTGTTCCCTTGTCGCTTGTCAAGTGAAAGCATTCAGAGCAAAGCACTGTTCTAGGTGAAGCATACAAAGGTTTAAAATACTTGACTTTTGCTCTCAAGAATGTCACTCTGACTTGTCCAGGATCACTACAATTCAAATATAACCTACACCAACTTTCCTATAAGACCCTCTAGTCTTACCCTTCTTATTGAATTTTTAGTTCTTCATTTTTCTTCATCCAATTTCTCCTATCTTAGTCTTTTCTGTTCTGTCTACCTCCTGCCGTTCCTTTGAGGCCTCATTCAAGTCCCATATTCTCCATCAGACCTTCCCTGACTCTTGCTCTGAGACTCAATCTCTCTTCTGAACACCAGTAATCTCCATGGTGTCTACCCAGATGGTCCTTGGCCAGTGCTGCCTCAGACTATTAGGGATATGATCTGTCATACTGACAAACTTGTAAACCCCACTGGGGCAGGAGTTATCTCTAAATTATCTGATTTCCCCATAGCTAGTAAACAAAAGGATCTCAGTAAAACATCATGAAGATTATGTGTCAGATTGGGAAATCCCCTCAAAAGGGGTGAGACTTGAGCTAGTCAAGGAAAGAGGGATATGGTTTTGAAAAAACAAAGAGGTGAGGCAAGAAAAATTAATTTGGTAGGAGCAATAGGAGGTCAAATGAAAGCATGGAAATGAAAGGAAAACTAAATGTGCTCAGGAAAGCACATAGAAGTGATCAGACTAGAGAAATGCTTCCATGCTAGGGAGCAATGGTGGAAATTTTTCTGTTAAATAGAGCATTTTCAGATTATAAATGTCTTAAAATCCAGAAAGATTAGCCGGGCATGGTGGCGCATGCCTATAAGTCCCAGCTACTCGGGAGGCTGAGGCAGAAGGATTGCTTGAGCCCAGGAGTTTGAGGTTGCTGTGAGCTAGGCTGATGCCACGGCACTAACTCTAGCCTGGGCAACAAAGTGAGACTCTGTCTCAAAAAAAAAAAAAAAAAAAATCCAGAAAGAGGAAATCACACTGGATGTCTCAGGACTGAGGTGGCATAGAAGTGTCATCTCAGGTTCCAGTTCAAATGGATAGGTCGTCATAACCAGGGTCTGGGTCTGGGCTGAGCAGGATTTTGACAGCATATCTTTGTCCACCTAAAAAGAAAGTTGTGAATAATTTGTGATAATAATTAGTGATAACTGTTGTAGGTGCAGTGTTGGAGAATTGAAGTAGGTGTGTTACACATTTGCCAGCTCTATTTAGTGAGCTCTGAACTCACCAGAATGCAAAGAGGAATCACAGATTCAGTGTTTATCTTGGCAATGGGAAGAAGGTGCACACACTTGGGAGAAGTTATTGTGAACTCAGGCTTGAGGTGACAGGGTTTGTTTTGAGGGTCAGAGTGGAATGGGAAGGAAAAGTCAACAGCATCTGGAAAAGAAGCAGATATGTGGGTGAAAAAGAACAAAGGTTTCCAACCAGCTTTAAGGTTTTGAGCATGAGTGTCAGGCAGAATGTAAGGGTATTTTTTTAAACATGCATATGGCTTAATAATTTGCCAAGTAAGACAAACAATTGCTGCTGACTGCCTCTACTAAGTGTCCTGGTCATGCAGGAGTTAAATATACAGAAAGCTGCAGAATGCTATTATTTTAGAGTCTTGCAAAAATGAAATTTGATTAGTCTATTGGACGATATTCCAAAGAACCAAATGTCTTCCATGAATCAGTCAGAAATGCTTAGGAAAACCAAAATAAAAAATGCTTTCTAAGCCAATAAAGGTGCTAATTAGTGCCTTCTGCATATCTAACTACATCTTCTCCAGTAATACATTTTGCAGGGTTAAGTGTGGTGTCTGCTGCTTCAGATGGCAGAAGTCCACCTAACAGTAGGGAGAGTGGTTGGAGACTCAAGTATCTAAAAGGGAATCAGAACTGGCATTTTAACCTAAGGAATGGGATGTATTGAATAGAGCAGGGAAAGTTTTTTTCTCACTTTAATTTTCCTCCATATCAACTCTAGGAAACTTGGGGATAGTAGGACTTAATTTTTTTTTAATCTCTCTCCTTCCCCAAATGCTTTTAGAGAGTAAAATCTGGTTTTAAAAGCCTAACAAGGGTATCCCGGAGAGGAAAAAAAAATGGAGAAAATATCAAGACCAAGCAACTAGAGAAGCAAGTGTGGAATTGAGAAGGACCTAGTGAGCAGAGCTTTGCGGCGGGAATACAGGTACATCTGCAAGGGTCCCACCTTCTACCTTGGCAGCCTCACTCCTGGTGCCTGCAGAAGCGTGGGGGGAACCCGGGTACAGGAGCAGTTTGTCTGTCCTGTTGTGGCATTGCCTAGGAGTGAGATTCTCGCTCTGATCGGAGGTAGCAGACTCAAATGCTTCCAGGAGCCAGGCAGGTAATTGCTGATGAAGGAAGCGGGCGGGAAAGAGACTGCCGAACATTGGAGAACACGTTGCCTTCAACAGAGCGCTGCCCTGAAGACACCTGGGCCAGTGCTGCTGGCTCGGCCAAGTTTTAAAGAAAGTCCAGGAATTCCAGTCCCTGTGAGAACTGGCACATCGTGGGCCACCAGCTTGCACCTCTCCGTTCAAGTTCTTTATTGAAAACAGGCAAAGGGAAGCAGAACCTGACCCTGACAAACCCATCCAAAGGCCCCAGAAAGTTTACCTTACGCATTAGCAAAATGAGGAAAACCAAAGCAAAACAGGCAAGGGGTAATACTTTAACAACTGCCCTGTGTAAGACTCTCCACTGCCTGGGTCCAAATGTTGGAAAGGCCAATCGCTGCTCCCACAGTGACCAGGAAATAAACACACAGTAACACTGTGGAAATACCACTTGGTCTCCCTGGACCTAGCGAGCTGGAAATGCAAGATGGAAATCAAGCAATAAACCTAATTAATTTTTAATAATTTTGCCACAATTTTAAAAATGAGGCTTATCCTGTGAATTTAAAAAATCATAGCAGTTTACCTTGGCTTGGTTTTCTCCAAAAATCTAAGCTTAGCAGCAGAGAGGACTCTATGTCTGAATATATTGGCTGTAGTTAGACATTTGTGTCATTTTCAACAAGATGAAGAAGGAAAAGTCTAAGGAGTCTAGTAAAGAATGTGAAAGCCGTATTTGTACATCAGGGAGGATGAGGTTCAGGTGAGGGGAGTCCCCTAATTGTTAGTGGTGGCCGGACCTCACAGGATGCCAGCTGTACGGTGGAAGGCTAGAAGTCCCTTTCCGCAGCTGGTTCTAAAACTGTGTTAGGCTTTCATATGCGTCATCAGACCAGAACCCCTCCACACACACACACTGTGACCAAGCCAGGTCCACTTTGCACATCTCTTAGAAAACATGTTACCTTTAGGGATTTCTTTTTCTCTTGGAGGCTGCCCTTGGTTTCCTGGCAACCGGATTGCTCCTTAACAACAGCAGGCAGAGGGGTGTGGTCTGCAGAGTGGGGCTACTAGATCCGTGTGGGTAATAGAAATCTTGAAGAAGCCCTGGGCGAAAGGCTCTAGATTCTGGGTGACTTGATTTTCTGCGGGGATAGAGTTTTTGAAAATTCAGCAAGGCTGAGCTCACTCTTCTCATCAATATCTGAAAATGAATCAATTGCTCTCTGACAATTTCAGCAATTCACTGTGGCTACAATAGCAGATCCCTGGCCTGGATGTACACATTTATTCACACATTCTAGGATATCCAGAGCAAGAGCAGATAAACAGAAAAGACCACGGTGGTGGCAAGTGCATCAGTACTAGCAGAATAGGCAGCCAAATGTCCTAGAACTGTGGAATGTTTTAGGAGAGATTAGGTGCTCAGAAACTCTCCATAACTATCGAGAGAAACTTAACCAGGCAAAAATGGAGGCTTACTTTGTGAGTTACATGCAACGTAGTAGATAGAAGAGGTGCTGGTAGGAAGTGGCAGGGAGAAATAGAAAAAAAATTACTTAAAACAATAAATATTTATTTTACCTTTCATTTGGGAAACTTATTTTTTAATTCATCATGGTATCAAGTTGTTACAATATGATTTCCTTAAAAATTATACTGTGCTTGCACCTATGACATGATTAATAAGGTGGCAAATAGGCTTTCACTCATGTGACAACTTCAATCAATTGGCAGTGATGTTATGAGTTTGGGAAGCTCTGAGACTGAGTTGTGTTCACTGAGCAAGAGTGCTGCAATGGATTAGCAATGCCTGCCTAGCTGGGGGACTTGTGTGCTGAATAGATGACAGTTTTCAAACTCTGGATCCTGGAGGCGACTTACAGGGTAAAGGAAGAGCTAAAGGGAAAAACAGTCCATGCAGAACAGCTCTCTTTTTATCTATTTAAATTAGTAGAATTTTTTAAAAGATTTCATATGGTTGTGGAATTCCTCTGATAAAAACCAAAGTTTTAATACTATGTTTGTAAAGGGGGTGGGGGGGAGACTGGAGTTTTGATTATAAGTTCATTTCTCATTTGGTACATTTATATAAGTCAAATATTCTATTATAACTTACATGAATATTTGTCACCAAATGGCACATAGGAAATTTAAAAAACATCACATTTTTTTCATAATAATGGTCATTCACTTTGATATTCCATTCTTGGTAGTGGCTCCCTGGAATGTTCTATGAAGCAGTTATGTATTATTTTTGTATTAGCAACTTCTAAATCTTAAATGTGTACCCCAAACCTATTCTGTTTTTCTCAAAAAAACTCATGAAGTTTTCTCTAAACAAAAGATTGTCAGTAACTTAATCTTTTGTGATATTTCTAATCAGTTGGTAGTGGTTTTCCTGAAGAAGTGACAAGAAAGTAATGCAATTGATTAATGATGTCTGCCATGAGAGTAGCATTAGCAGGGGTAGCACAGAGGCTACATATATATACACACATACATATATGTAATATATTTTATATATATATATTTTTTCCCACTCCGTATTTAAACCTTTAAAATAGATTTATATTTCTTACCCTATGTGACTCTTGTGGTGACAGAGTTCCATTTATTTTGCAGGGCAAAGACATTTACTATACCTGTTCTCTCACTGCCTCTTTAAATTCTAGTCATGCATTCCGGACTTAGCTAAGAATCCACTATTCACTTACACCTCAATAATTTATCTCCAGTTTCTATATTTCTATGTTAATTTTTGTTGTTGTTTTGTCTGCCTTCTTTCTTCTTTCTTTCTTTCTTTCTTTCTTTCTTTCTTTCTTTCTTTCTTTCTTTCTTTCTTGCCATTTAGTAGGATCACTGAGTCTTTCAAAAATTTACTGAAAACCATGGGTACTCATACTCCACCTCCAAAATTTGGCATTGAATGGGCCTCTCTGAGAACCAATATTTATTTCCTCTTTTCCACGCTCAGCTCCACTATTAGGCAAATGAAGCTTCAGCCTCACCTTTCCCACATTTACTTGTTTGCTCAAAAATCTTTCGTGGATTTCCATGTCCTAACACCTACATATAAACTCTTCTTTCTAGCTTCCAAAGAAGCTACAGGACATTCTGTTGGAAGTGTGGTATGACGGAAACAACAACAACAAACTGAAATAAACTGTAGCATCTTACTGGCCATGAGAAATTTATTTAATCTCTCTGAGCCTCAGTTTTCTTCCATATTAAGTGGAGATTAATAATACCTAAATCCTGGATTTGTTGTGAGAATTAAAAGAGATTGTGCACATACCATACCTAGTATATTGCCTCACATAAAGTTAGTGCTAAATAAATAATAGCTATTACTGCTATAATCAATAATAAAGGTAGTAATAAATGCCTATATCTGCTTTTTTTGCCTGTACGATCACAGGCCTGTTATTAAAATTCTGTAAATCACAGTTTCTAATAGGAACAATGAGGACAAGTTCTAATTATAAGGCTATTGGAAGAATTAGATGGTACAAATGACTTGAAGATGCCCAATAAATGCTGAGTCCTTCCTGTATTCTTTTGCCTGCCCCCACCCTGGCTCCTCAACTTTGCATAACATGAGGACATATCCAAAAGTGCCCTGTGAGCTAATCACATTATCCCTAGCACTGTGATTTGCACTTGCTGTAGACATCCATTTTCTCTTCTTTAAGGGCAATGCCTCTTCTCCATCCATCAAATTCTTCCCGTTTTTAAAAATCCAAGACAAGTACCACTTTCCTCCATGAAACCTTGGCTGACTACCTCCTTTGCCACTGACTTCCTTCTTCACTGAGCAACTATATTTCCTCAACTGCATGTCACACAATTTAGCCAGTAATTATATTCTGTCTTGTTCCCTACAGAATGCCTTGTAGTTCATACCTATACAACTTTGGATATGGAAATTCAATTCTACATTGGTTTGACTGGGGCTGAGAAAATTTTGCATGAGATAAAAGAAAATTAAGTTCACATCTACCTTTTTTGTTGTTGTTGTTGCAGTTTCTTTGTATGAACAAGGGATGGTTCAAATGACCGTGAAAGACTACATGAGGTAGGTAGCAGAATCAGTGTTACTTCCCACCAATATTTTACAGCCACTTCTTTGATACATGAAACGGAAGTGAGGAAGTTCCCTAATAATACCATGGATTTTGGTATCTTATGAAAGGTCAGTGGTTTGGCCACAATGCCTAGAACATTTTCACTCACTTTGAGAAATGTCAAAAAGCTGTGAGCAAATTGAATCAATAAATGCTGACTTCAGGGGAAATTTTATTAGAATATATGCATAAATGACATTCTACTACAGTGCAACTCTTCCTAAGGACCTGTTCATAAAAGAGTTACATGCATATTTTCATTTTGCCAATGTTATTACTCTTCATTCCATTACTGGACAGTAACACACATGATTCCAATGTTAGGCAGAAAGCAGGGAGAGTATCTTAGTACGAGGAGAGACTAGGTCTCAAAGTGTGGTGCCCAGAACAGCAGCGGCAGCAGCACCTGGGAACTTAATAGAAATGCAGATTCCCAAGCCTCAGCCCAGACCTACTGAACCATAAAATCTGAAGGTTGGCTCCAGAAATCTGTATTTTTGCAAGTCCTTCGGATGATTTTGAGGCACACTGGAATACACTATAAGCTCTTTGAGGTTAGGAACTCTGCTTCCTGTGCTCTCATCACATTTGGATTTTCAGGATAATTCCAACTCATTGAGAATGAAATATGCAGTGCTATGACCCTACTGCTCCAACCAGTTCACACTGAAAATGGTATTTGTCATAGTTTTTCTTTCCCCTTAGATGATTGTTGTTTTTCCTACCTGTAGAATCATAGAGCTAAAAGGGACCACAGAAATCTCTCAGACAACTCTCATTTTATCAAGGAGAAAAATAAGAGCCAGTTTCGGTGACCAGCTTGGGCTCTTATGGCTTTATTAGAAAAGTGACTACACGTGGATTCTTCTGGACCCCAGGTCAGACCTGCTTCTAGGTGGCTCTGCTGAACACAAAATAAGGTGTTACCCTCAAACCCAGAATGAAAACTAAATTCTGGCAGGCCTAATACAAACGGAGGTGAGGCAGAGAGTGAAAGGCTGTCTTTTGCCTCTCCTCAAGACACCCAGCAAGCTCAGCTGTCTGTTAAAAGCAGAGTTTTATTATCCAGAAACACACACTTTCTCAGTCTTGATGAAAGGAAGCAGTTAAGCAAAGAAGACTCAGGGCCTACCCATTCTTTCTGAATGTGGATAAGACTAAGACAAATTCAGCCACCCAAGTAGGATACCCTGGTTTCCTTGGGAACATTGAACTCTTTGATAAATTGTAATTTTGTGCCAACTGGCTACTATATTTGAGAGGGCTAGATGTGATCCATGGTATAGCTGAGCTAAATAAAACTGAACTATATTATCACACGTTCTCTTCTCTTTCGAAGAGTTTCCAAGTGATTTACAATGCAGGCCTACTGGATAGAGTGACTCTCGTTTTTCCAGTGGGAGAGTGTGTTCCCCTTGCATATGGATGGGCCACAGGAGCCCTGGAGACGGCACTTAGAGATTGTTAGCCATGCAGTATGAAATCCTTCGCTACTATGAGAATTAACGTGGAGTTACTTCTTGCCGAAAGTTGGTGCATAGCGAAGCCGTGTTCCTGAAAGGTTCCCCAATGAGTTGCCATCTGTCAAAAGTGAGACACTCTGCCACCTTTATAATGAACACTAGCAGGCACCTAACACTTAAATTCTCACACCTTCTGTAACACAGCACTCTGGAAAAGAAGAGCAGCTCCTCCCTCCAAGCTCCCTCTTCTTCAGAGGTGTGGCCAATGTGGGATTATTAGAAACTAAGAGGAAATGCAAATATTTGCTCTGGAAGAAAGAGATTTACAATGACCTCCCAGGGGTCTATCTAAATCAACACCTCTCATTGTTGGTATTTTCCCCACTGTAGATCTCTGCATCAGTTTTCAGGAACTCCCACTCTATCCAGAGGGACCAGTTTCAACTCTTGCCATTCTACTGCGAGTATACCACAAAGGTATGTAATTTCCAGGCACTTTCATCCAGAGAAATCCTCCTGTGCAGCAATGGATTTCATGAAATTATAAATAGGCACTTGGTGAATGAATGGATGGGAGAATGAATAAAAGATTTCCAAACTCCAACTTTCAAGAACAGTGAAAAAGAGTTAGTAAAATTGGAAACAGGCTAAATATCTGTCAATGGGGAAATGGCCAAATAAAATTATTGGCCCATTCATTTTATGGAATTCTATATAGCAATAAAATTAGGTAAAGATATGCTTAGCAATTTAGAAAGCTCTTCAAGTCATATTTTTAAGAGAAAAAGAAAGATGCAGGAAGATACATAGAATATGTTACTGTATATAAAACAAACAAGAAAAAACTATAAAGCACGTATATAACTACATAGAAAAATATCTGGAAAGACACACATAGATTTAGCAGGCAGGAGATCAGGATTGATGAGAGTAATGGCCAAAGGGAGAGAGAGCCTTATGTCTAATATTATAATTTTTTTACAAAGTGAGTATATTTTATATATTAATATTTCTTGCAAAATTAAATATGAATTCAAAGGCCAATGATATTTTCACACACTATGAAAATACATTTAATGAAAAGTCAATCAACTATTATATTCTTGGTCATGAGACTGAAGCCTTTGGAAAGCAGGGACTATCTTTGTTCATTTTTGTGCCATGGGTACCTAGCATAGAGCCTAGAACATGACAGATATTCGATAAATATTTGTATAAATGGGTAGGATAAACGTTTCTACAGTGAGGTCAATATAATAACAGATTAAATTTTTCTTGCATGATTTAGAATTTTTTTCTTCCTTGAATCTCTCTCATATTAAAGTGTCTGTGTGGATTTAATCACGTGATTGGCATTCTACATTCTCCAGTTAATTCCAGTGATTAAGATACTCAAAATAAGCCATCTTCACTTCACGTTATAAGTCTATCTAAATCTATTGCAGTGCATGATGAGCACAGTTAATAATAATGTATTGTGTATTTCAACAGTCTAAAAGAATAGATTTCTTACATTCTCATCACACAAAAAAATAAGTTGGTAAGAAGGTGGATATGTCAATTAGTTTGAATTTTTCTATAATGTATACAAAGATCAAAACATCACACTATACCCCATAAATACACACAATTATTATTTGTTAATTTAAAAAAAATTATTTTAAAAAAGAAAGAAAAAAGAAGAAATTGTGAACATGATGCTGGTGGAGTCTGGTCAGTGGACCTGCTTGGTGACCCTATGGGTGGCTGTTATTGAATGTGTGAATGGATAAGTAAATGAATCATAATTAATCCAATTTAAATGATGAAGTCATGAAAGCAAAATTATCTAAACCATCTCAAAAAACCTCATTCGTGTTGCATGTAAAGGCCAACAGAAACATCAACAAAAGAGCTCAGCAAACCTGGTCAAACGGTATCAAAAGCTCTGATTCCCAGAATCCATGAGAAGGTCCATAGTGTAGTAACCCAGGAGAAATTCAGAAGTGAGTTGATATATAGACATATAATATCCAGATAACTGATATCTTTCATTTTAGGTGCCAAAATGGACTAGAATAATTTGACAAAAGCATTTTTTGTTTCTCAGCCAAGTCTGAAAAAAAATACAATACATATTTCTACCTAGAGACTTAAAATCATTATATGTAAACATCTGTCCTATAGTCTGCATTTAATGATATCCTAAACAGATTTGTGTAGCCGAAGATGCCCCAGACTGATACTCTTTAAAATATTCTTCGATGAGTCTCCTTCAGTTTTTTTGTTCCTTTCTTGCCTTCAGTGACAGTTGTCAGTGCCCTGCCTCTGGCTGGCTTCTGTCCACTATCTCCCTGCCCTACCTAATTTAATATTTGCCTATTGTGACGTGGAAAGCCATTTAAATAAACTCAGTGTTATATGTAAAGGACAGGCAAGCAGTCTGTGAGTGGGCTGCCGGACTGTCCTTCAGGTACATATCCGAGTGAGCTTTAGTAAATGTACCATCATCATCTCTTCAGTTTCTTCTTTCACTCACTACCTGGAAGATTGGGTAGGTGAGGTGACTAGAAAACATAGCTTTGGGTTAAGTTAACTGTTATTAGATGAAGCAATTCATATTTTTACCACAGCATTCCTGAATGGCTGGACTTTTGGGAAAATGATCCCGTGGAAATTCTCCTGGCTCTGGGGTTCGGTGCTGACGAGCCAGACATCTGCTCCCAGATCCCAGCCAGATTCCTTGGTTGTAGCTCGGCCGCCAGAGGAATCAACATCCGTGTTTTTCTTGAAGCTCAAAAGCAGCGAATGGACATTGAGAATCCTAGCTTGTATGGTAAGTAAGGACCATGCGGCATGTGCATCTCAGCAATGGCAACCAGCGGTCACATGGGCCACCGTAAAGTAATAGAGGGGACAGGCCAGGAGATTGTGTGTGGTAGCATTCGACTCCTCTATTGCAGTGACTTAAAACAGCAAAGTTTATTTCTTGATCACGCTGCATGTCTGACATGGGTTGCTGTGTATGTTCGGAACAAGGGCGTATCTGCTCCACGTCACCCTCCCTCAGGCACCTGGCCCCCAATCTGGAACCTCACTAGTTGCAATGACAGGGAAAGGAATGGAGAATGATACTTGGGTCCTAAGTACTCTGCTCATACGCACCTCACATCTGTTCAGACTTCATTGGTTAAAATAAGTCACATGGCCACACTTAGCTCTAAGGGGGAAGGAATGTGCAATCCCACTTTGTGCCCCAAAGGAGGAAAAGTAGCAGTACTCATGAGCAGCACTAATACATACCATAGCCACACACCCAGGAGGCAGAGAAACCAGGATCTGACAAGGCTTACCGAGTCATTAAGTGAAACCCTAATTTCCTCGTCTATATGAGGCTTAGAACATTGTAGATTATACTTTCAGCTGTAAGTGGTAGTTATTAATGCCTCCAGATTTGTGGATTAACTATTCCTAAACCTTATAGTTTTCATGCATGCTGCTGTATTTCTCCAACTGGTGGTCAAGAGAATACTTTTCTCTAGGACATTACTAAGCATGTTCTTGGGGCATGTGTACCATGCTCAAATAATTAAGGGAAAAGATGCCTTGTAGTTATAACCAACTAAATAAACCAACAGGTTTATTTACTGCAGGGTTTATTTAATATGCTAAGTTGCACCTTCAGACTCCTAGAGAAAATGCAGTGTAGTATTTCAAACA
Organism: Mirza zaza; assembly: GCA_008750895.1. NCBI lineage: Eukaryota > Metazoa > Chordata > Mammalia > Primates > Cheirogaleidae > Mirza > Mirza zaza. The sequence goes on from VSMD01045467.1 coordinate 19,276, forward strand.
GATTTAAATAAAGAATGACTCTTGGAGAAGCATTGAAGAACATCTTCCCCATGGAACAGAGTCTGAGGAATTCTGGGCGTGGGGGTGGGGGGGGGAATGACAAAATTCTGTTGCTGAAATAAATTCTTTTAAATAAATTTACTAAAAGGAAAATCAAGTGAGGCAAAGTGTTTTTCTCAAACAACTATCTGGAACAGGGACTTCGCTTGGAGTTCTCATTTTAGTTCCTGTTTGTTTTGTTTTCATGCCTGTTGAAATGAGTTTTTAGAGAAGAGTATGTAAACCTGAAGGTGTTACAATGTAATGTTTCTTTACTTTCCAGAAGCAATTAATATCGGTTTTTTTTTGTTATCTCCTCTTCCAAGCAGCACAGAGATACACGTTCTTTGATCAATTCTTTATTTGGGGAGAATAATAACACTTACCAATATTTGAGCAGTGTTTGAGCTGATCTATGAAGTAAACATTTTGCAAATGAAATTGACACATGGATTAGAGAGGAACTTGGAGTTGGCCCCTGATCCTGCGATCCCTGGCCCACTCTTATTTCTACTACTTAACACTTTTGATTCAAGAAAGCTGAGAAGGTCATATGTAAAGCAAGCAATAATAAAACTAGCTGGCTGTTCAAAAGATAGAATGAAAAATTATGTCTCATTCAAAGTCAATACAAAAGGTTTAAACTTGAGGAATGAGAATCAATTAGTCCATTGTTGAATCTACCCAAAGGCAAAAATAAAAGAAACTCATCCAATACTTTAGGCTATTGTGTTCTCTGAATTGACTTCACCAATTAAATTGATAGGTTTTGTCTTACTCTAAATATAAAAACCTGCTATGGATGGATGTAAGGCAACCATAAAGGCTGAATTATGAGTCCATTATACCCTCTGGCTCACAAAAGAGATTTAGTTTCAACTACAGCTTAACTTAGGGGAGAAATGTAATCAGAATTATTCCAAAACATCCAGAACTCAAGAGTTCCTATAAGTCTTTAAAAAATATCACCATCCTCTGCGTGAAATCCATCACATTTTTTTGGAGTAGAAGGATGCTTAGTCAATATCTTCTCCTTTCAGATGAAAGAAACAGGTGGGCTAAGAATATGCTCATGGAGTCAGTAGTATTGCTGTGATGTTGCAAACAACAAAACAGGACAGCATCCTTGCCCACCGGTGTGGTCCATGGCCAGCGCTAGTTATGCAATCTCCCATGCTATTGCTGGGGTTGAAAAAAGACCATGCAATAAAAACAAGATAATTTGTTTTTATTATCATGATTTTAGTATCCCGAGATATCAAAAATATTTTCACCATTTTTTTTCAAACCAGCAATGTGTTCCCAAATTAGCGCTTGCTACATTAGGTCTCTTCTATATGCTAATTAAGTTAATATTATATTTACATTTTGCCTAAATGATCTGAGGCCAGATCATCCTGGAAGGCTTACAAGTTGAAGAGCTGGTTTGTTTTGAAGGGCCAAACAGTTTTCACATTAATGACAATCTTCTATTAAAAGACTGTAAACAGTATATTCCCTTCCTAACTCTTGCACATTTATTAATATAATCATTATTTTAGTGACTGATACTTACATAGCATGGTGGTTTAACAACTTTGCTTTGATGCTCACATAGATGTGAAAGATACATGAGACAGGTATGATTCCCCTAGATGAAAAAACTGTCTGTTTACTCTGTGCCTCGCACAAGCTGAGCACTGTATATCTATTAATTTACACCAAGGTCAAACTTCCAGTGAGTATTTGACCTGGGATTTGGATCCAGGCCTTCTGACCTCATATATCATGATCTTTCTGTTACAGACCAACCAGGTTCTTTGCCTGATGCTCAAGTGGAAGCCAATACACTGAGACTTCAGGGGTTACAGCAGGGAAAGAGCTTAATATCGTAGATGCCATGGGAGGAATTTCTCAAATCTGGCTCCCCAAGAATTTGGGAGAAAGGATTTTTAAAGATAGCTTGGCAGGCAAAGGGCTAGGAAATTAGGTTTGTTAATTGGTAGGGAATGAACTCATAGGACTGGGAAGCAGAGGTTATCTTCTCAGTTGGGAGATTTCTTGCATGGATGGTCTCAAGGCTGTTGGATTTGTTACCACGCTTATCCGTGGGTCTGGTTGGTGCCAGTGGGTCTCCCCCGAATGCAGAGTCTGAAAAATACCTCAAAGACCAGCCTTAGGCTTTACAATAGTAATGTTGTCTAGAGAAGCACAAATCCTTGGACTTTACAATGGTAAAGTTATCTAGAGAAGTAGTACGGGGAGTCAGAAATCTTGCACCTGTCAGGGAGGACAGTGACATTAAGCAGTAACCAGTTACAGCAGTAAGGACGTTAGGGAACAATGGCTGGTTAACTTATGGCTATATTTATACTTGCATAAAGATCAGACTTTGATTACTATTTGTGTCTTATGGCTCTATGTAAAGTTTCATTTCCACACTCTCTGGTGGCAACATGGATGGGGATGGTGGAGGTGATGGCAGGGATATCCACCATATAAAGTGGTGGAAGACTACTCAGGTCACTTGTTGACAGAGCTGGCTTCATTCTTTGACAGTTAGTTTATTACACATTAGTGTAGAGATTCACCTATGTGTACAGTTTTTAACGATTAACACATAAAAACAATAGGCATATAGGAACCTATATATTTAGGTATATTTAAATCCTAAAGCTAGTCACTTTCCCCATAGCACAGTGATATCTATCTCATTATGTGGAGGAATCATCTCCATAATAGCAATGGCACATAGTGAGAAATACTTGAGTTTCAAGACCCTAATGTTCTTCCCATCTTGAAAATCACATGTTAACCAACTCTTCAGTTTGTAACTACCTTAAATGCAATTTCATCGAAAAGACCCAGTCTAAAAATTTTGTGTTTCTCGTGTTGTTCAGGCCGTTTCCGACAGCTGGAAATCTTGGACCATGTGACCAATGCCTTCTCATCTTTGCTGAACGATGTCAACATCCTACAAAACAAAGCCGACGGGGAAGCTGGAGGAGAGACTGTGCAGAGAACCCCAGCGAGTGGGTCCAAAGAGCATCGGAGAAGGATGGGTAAACTTTTAAGGAGAGCTTCAAGACAGAACATCAGGAGAGATTATAACCCAGAAGCATCCAAGTCCTTCAAGACAAAGGATGAAGTTTTCATCCCCCCTGCAAAACCAGGGGAGTGTGGAGCAGAGTCTCCAGCAGTCCCCATCAACTACCACCAAAATCATTTGTCTACTTCGGCAGAGCACCAGTCTCTGCAAGCCTGTGATGACTCGATACTTTGTCATCCTCCACGAGCCCTTCTGAGCAAGCAGTGGCCTTGCCCGTCCACGCTGGCCAAGCAAGATCCTCCTTTCTGTGTGTCTGAGGGGTCCGTCAAGGACAGAATTCAGACTAACAAGCTCAGGACCTTGTCTCGTCTTGAGGGTAAAGGACCAGACTCCTTTGAAATGGAAGAAGTGAGTGTTACAAAAACATGCTCCACCTCCCAAGGGAAATAACCTGCACCACACCATCCTTTGGCTTCTAACCCTCCTTTAACCACTCCATCTTTCTCCCCCTCAGCATTACATCTTACTGTCCAACTCGGTTTCATCCATTTAAAGTCATTTTAGTTGCTTCAGCTAGAGATAAACTGGTATGAAACCAGCCTTTCTTCTATTTCTTTTGCTTTTCTTACACACAGTTGAGCCCATGAGTTGCATCTGACTTTGCTTTTGCTCAATGTTTTGCTATGCATCTCAATATGCTTTTCATCTACTCTCTACTTTTCCATGTTTCACCTTCTTTGAAGGCCAGCTCAACTATTTCCCACTCAGAGAAACTTGCCCTGGACACTCCTGCTCTGTATTCTCATGGCTTTGGCAGGAAGAGCTTGTTATGTTAGAGATGGAGCATTTGGCAATGCTATCTTCCCCAGGAGACTAGCTTCTTGAGAACCATGGTCATGTGTTGGAAATATTTCCCCCACAATGCCTAATACAGCACCTTGGACAATACAGTGAAGACTTGGGTTTAGTTTGATTTTAAGGGTTTAGCATGTCATTTGTTTGCTTTGGGATTTATTGATTTTCACACGGCTCAACTCCCATTTCACGTAGACTTTTTGCCCCTTCATCCCCATTTCACTCACACTCATTTTCACCCTCCCTTAGATGACATACCCAACTGTACTTCTGTGTCTTGTTTTTTTTTTTCCAAAACGTGCATTCACATTTCCGTTTATTTCTCTATTCATATTGGCAACTGGGACTGGGATTTAGCTTGTTGATAACTCTGTTATTTAACATAATTACAAAAGAGTAATTACAGAGGAAGAGCTTTTTCTCCACTTTCATCTAAATTATTCAAAAGTAGGACAGGATATTTGTATGCAAATCCCAAGGTGGGGTCACCTCTCCATTGAGCCCTCTATGTGCCAGGCAGAGGGTTGCCAGCACAGAAATGGTGATGAAATCTGCCTTGAAGGGCGCTACAGAGAAGTGGCAGAGATGAGCACAGAAAGAGTAATGTGGTAGGGACAGAGACGGCCCTACAGATACACTTTTTATGTCACTATACAGACATGTTTTGGGATATTTGGGAGCAAGCGAAGACATGCTTAACCAGCCCAGAGGCTGAAAGGATCAAGAAACTTGTGAGAAGTAATGCTTAATCATAATCTTAAAAGAAGAGTAAGATTTAGTCAGGTGCATATGCCTACTGGAAGCCCTGACCACCCACAAAGATATAAAAATGGCCTCAAAACATGTAGATGTCAATGATCCTAATGTCTACGTGTATATGTGTCTGTATGTACATGCATGCATATGCCTTGCATAAAAAATTGAAGAGCCTTAAAATATTAAAATGAATTGAAAATAATAGCATTAAAATGAGTAAAAATTATAAAAGGAGGAAAAAAACAGAAGTCCTCTCATTTGAGGATACACTGAAGTGGCACTCAAAAGGAGTGGGTTTTTTAAAAAAAAATTCAGATTTGCAAAGATTATTTAATTGCCAAACTATTAGTTACATTACTATAAAGAATGTCAAGACAATTTGCTATTCATTAGTCAGTCTATTATATTAGCTAAGATCTAAAGAAGATGTTTCACAAAAGTTCAACTCATTGTCAAGCCTTATTAGACTCCACTTACCTTTAAGTTTCCTCTGATTCCAACTAGGCTGACTTAGAGGAAAACAATGTTCCTTGTATGTCATCTATATGTGAGAGTACAGGGATAGACAAATACCAAGTTGCACATAAAGAAAAGAGGTGGGAAGCAGTGGCTCACGCCTGTAATCCTAGTACTCTGGGAGGCCAACGCAGGAGGATCTCTTGAGGTCAGGAGTTTGAGACCAGTCTGAGCAAGAGTGAGACTCTGTCTCTACTAAAAATAGAAAAAATTAGCTGGGTGTGGTAGTGCACACCTATAGTACCAGCTACTTGGTAGGCTAAGGCAGGAGGATCGTTTGAGCCCAGGAGTTTGAGGTTGCTATGAGCTAAGCTGACACCACGGCAGTCTAGCCCTGGTGACAAGTTAGGCTGTCTCAAAAAAGAAAAAAAAATGAGAGAGAAGAAAAGAAAAGAAAGAAAAAAGAATGTCAATCCTTGCCCTGTAAATGTTCAAATATTTTTATGATTTTTAATTTAATTTAATTTTCTTCATTTAATTTCTTTTTTTATTTCAAAATATTAAGGGGGTCCGAATGTTTTATGTTACATTATTGCTTTTGTAATGCTTGAATTAGCTATAGGTGTGCCTATCACCCAAATAATATTCTTTGTACCCAAAAGTTTTTGCTCCTCCCCTCCTCCCACTTTCCCCCTGGTTGATTTCCGCTGAGTTTTACTTTCCTCTGTGCACATATGTGATCATCAGTTAGTTCCAGTTTAATAGGGAGTAATTGTGTTTATTTCTCCATTCATGAGATACTTCATTTAGGAGAATGGTCTCCAATTCCATCCAGATTGTTGAAAAGGGTATTAACCCTTTGCACTCAGATGTTGAGTGTGGATAATGTTGAGTGGATGATGAGAAAAAAGCAAGCGAGTGCAAAGGGTTAATTCATCTTTTTATAGCTGAGTAGTACTCCATGGTATACATATACCACATTTTACTAATCCACTCATGGATTTATGGGCACTTGGGTTAATTCCACATCTTTGCAATTGTGAATTGTGCTGCAATAAATGTCCATGTGCAGGTGTCTTTTTGATGAAAAGTCTTTTCCTTTGTGGGATTGCTGCATTGAATGGTAGGTCTACTTTTATTTAGTTCTTTGGGGAATCTCCATACTGTTTTCTATAAGGGTTGCACTAATTTGCAGTCCAACTAACATTGTATAGGTGTTCCTTTCTCTCTGCATCCACACCAGCATCTATTGTTTTTAGACTTTTAATAAAAGCAATTCTAACTGAGTAAGGTGATATCTCATTGTGGTTTTAATTTGCATTTCCCTGATGATTAGTGACATTGAGCATATTTTCCTATGTTTATCGGCCATTTATCTTTCTTCTTTCGAGAAGCTTCTGTTTGTGTCTTTTGCCCATTTCTTAATAGGGTTTTTTTTTTTCCGATTTGCTTGATTTCTTTGTAAATTCTGGATATTAGCTCTTTATCAGATGAGTAGCTTGTGAATATTCTCTCTCATGCTATATGTTGTCTATTTGCTCTGTTGGTTATTTCCTTAGCTGTGCAGAAGGTTTTTAGTTTAATCAAATCCCATTTATTAATTTTCGTTGTTGCCACGATTGCAATTGGTGTCTTAGTCATAAATTCTTTGCCTAACCTGATATCTAGAAGAGTTTTTCCTACATTTTCCTCTAGAATTCATATGGTTTCATGCCTTAGATTTAAATCTTTTATCTATCTTGAATTAATTTTTGTGAGTGGTGAGAGGCAGGGGTCCTGTTTCATACTGTTGCATGTAGTTATCCAATTTTCCCAGCACCATTTATTGAATAGAGCTTTTTTTCCACAGTGTATATTGTTGTCTGCTTTGTCAAATGTCGGTTGTGAGTAGATGGTTTTACACCTGGGTTCTCTGTTCTGCTCTATTGGTCTATGTCTCTATTTTTGTTTTGGTTACTATAGTCTTGCAATATAGTTTGAAGTCTGGTAATGTGATGCCTCCAGATTTGTTCTTTCTGCTTAAGATTCCTGTGGCTATTCGGGCTCTTTTCTGGTTCCAAACAAACAGTAGAATCATTTTTTCTAGATCTGTGAAGTATGAAGGTAATTTGATGGGGATTGCCTGAATTTGTAAATCACTTTGGGTAGTATGGACATTTTAACAATATGGCTTCTACTGATCCATTAACATGATATGTTTTTCCAATTTTTTGTATCCTCTGTGATTTACCTCCTCAGAGTTTTGTAGTTCTTGTAGAGATCTTTCATCTCCTTGGTTAAGTATATTCCTAGGTATTTAATTTTCTGTGTAGCTATTATGAATGGTATTGAGTCTTTGATTTGACTCTTGGCTTGATTGTTATAGGTCTATAGAAATGCTACTGGTTTATGTACATTAATTTTGTATCCTGAGACTTTGCTAAATTGATTTATCAATTCCGGGAGACTTTTGGTAGAATTTTTGGAGTTTTCTAGATACAAGATCATATCATCAGCAAAGAGCAATAGTTGACCTCCTTTTCTCAGATTTGAATGCCCTTTATTTCTTTCTCATTCCTGATTGCTCTGGCTAGGAATTCCAGCACTATGATGACTAGAAGTGGTGACAGTGGGCATCCTTGTCTTATTCTAGGTCTTAGGCAGAATGCTTTCAACTTTTCCCCATTCAGTATGTTGGTTTGGGTATATGGCTTGGGTATATATGGCTTCCATAATTCTGAGATATGCTCTTTCTATACCTCATTTGTGGAGGGTTTTTATCATGAAAGGGTGCTGGATTTTGTTGAATGCTTTTTCTGCATCTATTGGGATGATCGTATGGTCTTTGTTTTTGCTTTTTTTAATGTGGTGAATCACATTGATTTACATATGTTGAATCATCCTTGCATCTCTGGGATGAAGACCACTTGGTTCTAGTGGATTATTTTTATGATATGCTGTTGAATTTTGTTTGCTAGTATTTTACTGAAGATTTTTGCATCTATATTCATAAGGGATATTGGTCGGTAGTTTTCTTATTTTGTTGTGCCCTTTCTTGGCTTTGGTATCAAGGTGATACTGGCTTCATAGAATGAGTGAGAGAGGATTTGCTTATCAATATTATGGAATGATTTTGTGTTATGTGTACCAGGCCTTCTCTGTATGTCTGATGGGATTCAGTTGTGACTCCATCTGGTCCAAGGCTTTGTTTCTTGAAGAAGTTTTTTTGTTACTAATATGATCTCACTGTTATTGGTCTGTTCAGGAGTTCTATTGATATTTCTTCCTGGTTGAGTCTTGGAAGGTTGTGTGTTTCCAGAAATTTGTCCATTTCCTCTACATTCTCTAGCTTATGCATGTGGAGATTTATGGAGCATTCATGGATGATGTTTTGTATTTCTGCCATATCAGTTGTAATGTCACCTTTTTCATTTTTGATTGAGCTTATTTGGGTCCTTTCTCTTCTGTTCTTGGTTAATCTAGCAAAGGTCTGTTGATTTTATTTATCTTTTCAAAGTATAGAATTTTTGTTTCAGTAATACTTTTTGTATTTTTTTTTTTTTTTTTTTTGTATTTCAATTCATTTAGTTCTGCTCTGACCTTCATTATTTCTTTTTTTCTGCTGGCTTGGGGTTTGGTTTGTTCTTCCTTTTCCAGTTCCTTGAGGTGTGACATTAGGCTGTTAATTTCTGATCTTTCTTTCTTTTTAATGTAGGCATTTAAGGCTATGAATTTTCTCCTGAGGAAAGCTTTTGCTGTGTCCCATAGATTTTGATAATTTGTGTCTCATTTGTCATTGAGTTCAAACAATTTTTTGTTTTCCATGTTAATTTCATTCTTGACCCAGTAATCATTCAGCAGTAGGTTATTTAATTTCCATGACTCTGTAGGTTTGAGTGTTTCTCTTGTGATTGATTTCCAGTTTTATTCCGCTGTGGTCTGAGAAGATACATGGTATGATTTCAATTTTTTAAAATATGTTGAGACCTGTTTTATGGCCTAAGGTATGATCAGTATGGGAGACTGTCCCATGTGCTACTGAGAAGAATATGTATTCTGTAGTTTGGGGATAGAATATTCTGTAAATGTCTGTTAGGTCCATTTGATTTAGAGTTTGGTTTAAGTCCATTGTTTCTTTATTTATTTTCTGCTTTGTTGATTTGTCAAGCTCTGACAGTGGGGTGTGGAGGTTTCTGGCAATTACGATGGTGCTATTTATTTCTTTGCTTAGTTCTAGTAAAATTGGCTTTATGTATCTGGGAATGCCTGTTTGGGGTACATATATGTTTAGGATTTTTATGTCTTCTTGTTGAATTGCTCCCTTTAGCATTATATAATGATCTTCTTTGTCTTTCTTTAACTTGGCTGGCTTAATTTTATCTGATATAAGAATGTTTACACCTGCTGTCTTTTGATTTTTGTTCACATGGAATATTTTTTTCTATCCTTTAATGTTGTGTCTGTGTGCATTCTTGTGGTTTGGGTGTATTTCCTGGAGACAGAAGATACTTGGGTTGTGTTTTTTCTCCATTCAGGCAGCCTATGTCTTTTGAGAGGAGCATTGAGTCTGTTAATGTTAATCCATAGCATTGATATGTGGGATGTTGGTCTGTTAATCCTGTTGGATTATACCTTAGTGCTTTGTTTTACCTCTTGTTCTATTGTTTTATAAGAGTTGTGAGTTTTGGAGGGGTTTTAAGTGACTTTGCTTTACACTAGTGGGTATCTGCTGTGCTGATTTGCGTATAATGCTATTCTGAGTATTTTTGCAGGGCAGGTCTAATCATGAAAAATTCCCTCAGTGTTTGATTGTCTGGAAAAACTTAATTCCTTTGTCAGTTTTGAAAATTAGTTTTTCAGGATACAAAAATTCTAGACTGGCAGTTGTTCTGTTTAAGTTGATTAAATATGGGGCCCCATTTCCTTCTGGCTTATAACGTTTCCACTAAGAAATCTGCAGTTAACCTGATGGGTTTTCCTTTGTAAATTATTTGATGCTTTCATCTTGGTACTTGCAGAATTTTCTCCTTCATTTTGACTTTGGCCATATTTATTACTATGTGTCTTGGAGATGTCCTATTTACTATGAATCTTCCAAGCCTTCTCCATCTGGTATCTGTGTGTCTTAATTTCTGGCAATACCAGGGAAGTTTTCCTCAATAATTTCCTCAGATAAGTTTTCCATGTTTTTAGTTTTTACTTCTTCTGTCTCAGGGATACCTATAAGTTGAATGTTAGTTCACTTCACATAGTTCTATATTTTTCTCAGTGATTGCTTGGACTTTTCAATACTCTTCTCTGCCTCTTTGAATGACTCAGTTATCATGAAAGCCTTAGCTTCCAGCTCTGAGATTCTTTCTTCTCCTTGGTTTGGCCTATTGTTAAAGCTTTCTGTTGTGTTTTTAAATTCCCCAAATGACTCTTGCATTTCTTTAAGTTCCATTATATCCTTTTTTATTGTTATCTAGTTCCCTAGTGACATTATCATTTTTTTAATTGATTTCCTGATATGTTTTTTTGGCTTCTTTTTTTGGTTTTCAATTTTCTCTTCAATTCAATTCATCTTATTTGCCATCCATATTCTAAATTCCATTTTTGTCATTTTGACAGTTTCCTTGTGGGTGCAGTCCACTACTGTAGCTCCATTGTGTTCCCTTGGGAGTGTCAAACTATCTTGTTTTTTCAAGTTGCCAGAGTTATTTTGCTGGTTCCTTTTCATCTGGATTCTCTTCTCTCAGCTCTGGGTTAATAGGATTGCAGGGCATCTGTTCTACCTTGCTGGAGATTCTCTTGAACCAAGTCCAGGAGTTATGGCTGCTCAGGGCTGGGGGCCTGAGTGAAGTGTTGGACCTTAGGGAAGTTCTGCTGAACCAAGGAGTCTCAGGGGTAGAGTCACAGTGCTGGTAGGGGCCCTGTAGCTATGGGGAGGGAGCCTTGGACTCAGACACAGTGGGAGCTTCAGAGCCAGCCCCGGAGATTTTGGGGGCAGAGCTGTTCCTATTGGGGGGGCCATTCCACAAGCAGGGGGATTGCTGATGCCCAATCACACAGGCAAGAGTTTGTATCAGCAGACAAGGGTCTGTGTAGGCAGTCTGGAGCTGCTGGTCAACCAAAGTTCTCCCCCTGCACACCTAGGATCCACTAAGAAAGTCACCCTAGACCTCCCAAGTGGTGCCTATGGTGTCTGGGGCCCCTCTCTGTTCAGCTCCCACACTATATAGGAGGTGTGTTTGGCCCCCCGTCACAGGGCACAACATGGGGGAGCATCTGTTCCCTCCTCATCCCAGCAGGGGTAAAGCAAAGGCTGCTCCTGGAAGGCTGGGTCCCAAGCAGACCTGGCTCCATGCACCAGAGTGATCAGAATGGGATCGGTTGCCGAAAGTTGCGATTGGCAGGGACCAGATCTATGCTGCGCCTGCTCTGTTGGGATGACTCTACACAGACTCTGAATAGCTCCCCAATCAGCCCAGAGGTCTGCAGTAGTAGAGTGAGACCCCTCACAGATCAAGCTGCCTATAACTTTTGTTTCTCCCCTAAAAAGCAGTGTCCCCTAAGGTTGCTTCTATTCTTCTGTCTTCACCTCTTCCCAGCAGTGAGAATTGTAATGGGATACCCAGCTTAATCTCTGAGATGGTGGATAATGCTTTTGAGTAAGATTCAGCCACTCCCTATTTAACTGAGTTGGTAGATACTATAATGAGCTATAGCGTTGTTCTCCCTGTCAGTGGTTGATACTTGCAGGAAACAGCCAACTGCTAAGGTGTCCTTTTGGGTCTGTAATAAGCTCTAGTCCCTCAGGAGAAGCACCTGAATGTCCCAGGCTTTGGGAGGGGTCCTGTACCTCCCAGGGGATTGCTAGTTCTCCACCACAGCAGAGGTGAGCTCCTTGAGGAGCAAGGGTGAAGCTGTGCATGATTAGGTTGTGTGAGCCTGGAAGGCTTTGCAAAGCCCTGGCAGGGCTCAAAGGTCATTTTCCCAGCCATTAGGGAGAGTCTCTGGGAGGATGTTTGAGGCAGGCTCTCCAAACCAGGATGACTGCTAATGAAGAAGTGGTTGTTATTCCTCAACTAGCTGTTAGGAGTGAGCTCTGCCCCTCTTGCATCACCCTTGTCTTCCAATGTATGGTTGCAAACAGGCACCTAAATGTGCTGCATTCTGTTGCTATGGAACCACAGGTTGGGATCTTCCCCAGTGGAGGACCTACCCTAATCTGACTGTGCGGCTTTCCTTTTGGGGAGATTGGGCATTCCCCCAGATCACTGTGTCTTGGACACCTCCTGTATTTTCCCATCAGTTCCACCCATGTGGGCACCCTCACCTCCCAAGTCCAAATCTCCCCCTGTGTCCTCTAGCAACCCGTTCAAGTCCTGAGAGCACAGGATCTAGCCTGTGTGTCTAACTCACTGGCATGAATCTCCGGTAAATGCCAGCTGACAGAAGCTTCTAGATCATGCACCCATGTCCACTGCATGTCCTCACGGGGAAAGGTGTGGACCCCAGTCTCTGTAGAAACTTCAGACTGGAGGATGCATCAGCTGCAGAGGGGCAGCTGCTTGCCAAATTCTTGGCTCAAACTGCTCTCTTGGTTGCAGTGGGCAGGGGAGGATAAGAGTCTGAATGGAAGAAAGCCAGCTCTCTGGCCTCTCAGGTTACTCTCCTTGGAGGGGAATTCCACATGGAATGTTATGCAAGTTCTCCCCACAGTTCTGGGGTTGCTGCAGTGCTTGGGCTTGTAGGGGTGGAAAAGCTTCCAAGTATCTTGGTAGCCTGCTGGTCACCTTACCCCTTCACTGGGCTCTCAGCCTCTCTGGGTTTGATCCACACCAATATCTTTTTTCCTTTTTCCTCTTCTTTCTCTGCTTTGCAATGTTCCTCTGAGAGGTCCCTGGCAGGCTCTAGTACTTATTCCTCTGACCTACACCTGAGCTGTGTCCTATCTCCCCTCTCCTTTATCTGAAACACTTCCTTCCCTCTGGATAGTCCAGTAAGTGATGTCTCTCATCAGCCATCTTGCCTTCCTCCTCCTAATTTAATTTTACTGTTTTGAAGACAGGGTCTTGCTATGTTGCCCAGGTTGTTCTCAAACTCATGGGCTCAAGCAATTCTCCTGCCTCAGGCTCCCAAGTAGCTTAGATTACAGGCACAAGTACCACACCCAACTTTTGAAATATTTTCAAAATGACAATTATTCAAGAAAAAACTATAGATTCATATGAATTTGGAGGAAGGGACGAAACACACTCAGACATCAGAATAAAAAAAAAAAACCTCACACATTTCTTTGGCACATAGTAAATACTCAGTAAATATTTATTGAAAGAGTAAATTAACATTAAAAGAATTTGATACTAATTTAATCTAAGGGTGGCCTTCATAGAAAAACAGAATATTTTGTTGAACTTCATAGCCACCTTTATCTATGGAGTTTCTTTAATATTTTTCAAGATTTGTATGTGTGAAAGACTGTATGTATATATGTAAGGCAGAGATAGTCCTAAAAATGATATAAAAGAAACTACTTGAATTTCATTTTTATAAAAAGTGTATGTAAAATATTACATTCTCACTCAGGGAAAAAATTTATTCTACTCCATACCAATAGATGAGTGAACGAAGCTTGGGTGGATTGGATCTTAAACAAGAGCCAATGCCACATTTATTTTTCAATGGCAAATCTAAAAATCCAATTATAAGAAACAAAAACTATGTGTGAAATTGGCAGATTTTCATGGCATTTAAAACATGAGCCAAAGTACTTAAATATCTAGCTATCAGAATTTCAACTATGATTGGCCAAATTTTGCCTCCAGGTCAACCTATGATGTTTTCTCTAGTCTTACTAAAGGCTGAGTTTGGCAATATTTGGCTCACTTCTTAAAAGTATGATTCCAAAAAAATTGTGCATAGATTTTTAATGCAAAAATCAACATATTTTTGTGTTTAATTTTGCTTAATAAAATTGAGTCAGCTCCTTTCTTTTTGAATTCCCAAACATATTAAATGAATTTAATATTGAGACACACAGTTGTAAACTCAAGGTAGGATATTTCTTTATATCCGTAATAAATAATCTTCACCCTTTCTTCTCATTTGCATATAAGGATACTATACTCTGGAATTCATGTGTAAGAACATTAACCAAATTATTAAGTAATGCCAATCAGCACTTAGATCAGGTGGAGGATGTTTCAAAAGTTATAAATATTTCTTTTTTTAAAATTAATTAATAAGTTTGGCTAAGGTGGACTAGCCAAAGAATACACTTGGCTTTTACTTTAAATTGTTGTGCCTTTTTGCTTTTGTTCTTTTTTCCAATAGACAAATATGTGCTTTACATTACACTAAGTGAATTTTTCTCCATGGTAATGGTCACGGCAAAAGAACTTCCTTAGTACACTTGAAAATTTATATGGTGCACACTGGTTTTAGTTACCAAAACCAATAAAAATCATTCTAAGAAGTATGCCTAAGTAATTATAAGTATAAAATAACTTCTTTGGAAAAAGATATGAAGGATTAAAAAGAGGAAATGAATATTTCTTCTCATTACATTGTTGAGCTATATTCTCATGGTCCTTAGTCTATTCCTGAGTTAAAGGTCATTTTTGACCCTATTGTACCACAATGTTTAAAATTCAGGTTCCAACATTAAGATATTAATTTGAAATAAATAATAAGAGATGTAGAAGTACATTAATGTATAAGGATATTCATTTGAGCATCATTTTTAATTGCAAAATTTAGAAAATGTTCCAACAATGGGAAACTGTTAAGTAAACTAATGTACCTTCAAAATGTGGCCTATCGTGCAGTCATTAAAGATGGTGTTTTAAGACAAATTTTATGATGTGGGAAAAAAGTTCACCCTTCAAATTTCGGAATGAAAAAAATTTGACTGCATAACTATATTCAAAAGTGTATGAAAAGAAAACTTGCAAAGAAATACTCTAAAATATTAATGGTAATTGTTTTCTTCCCTTCTTTAATTTTTTCTATGTATCATATTTCTATAGTAATGTGTATTACTATTTTTAAAATAATATTTATTATTTTCTTTTAATAATAACCTTATTGTCATTAATAAAGTAGTATTTATTAATTTCTAAAAAGAATATCAAATATAAATTTTGCTATATCAATTTGGAAATTAATTTTTTAAATCTGCTTAAGCACTACATAGCAAGCAGATTTTCTGAATTACTCTTCATAAATTTATTGAGACAAAATTGACTTGCATTCTCCAAACATATTTAAAGTTCTTTGGGAGCAAAAACATCTAGAATAATAATAAAATTGTTAAATTTATTTTAAATGCACATCTTCCAGAAGGAGCCTTGATCTTCCCACCCAGACATGATCTTCCTTTCTCTTGAACTCCTTTAATTCTTTGAATCTTTATCATGAGCACCTTGTCCATGCCACTTCCTCCCAGCAGATTGTAAGTTATTTGAGTTCAGGAACTCATGTTTATCCCTCTTATCAGGTGCCAGTAGACACTAATTATATGTTGATTAAACGAAGTGAATTTATCATGAAAAAAAATTTCTAATGAGATTAATGCATTTTGATATTTTAGGTCCAGAGCTTTGAAGAAGAAACTGGTAATCCTCTTGGTGTGACCTCAGGAACCGTAGGTAAGAATTCATCAATGGTATTTCAGAAAGAATGCAAACAATTGGTGCCTAACTTTCATAATATGTATAGAGCTTAAATTATCTGCAGGAGATGCCCTACATTTATTTACGCATCATCTGGAATGTTAAAAACCTGCTAGCAATGCAAATGTACATGTAAATTTTAAAATATAGAAATGTTCACTATCCCTGGGGCTAACGGAGTATGCAGTGTGTCTGACACTAACCCTACATGAACTGACTACCATAGTGGATCCAATTTCACATAGGACCAAGACTAACTGCGTGAATACTTTCTTACGCCTACCGCCAAACTGCTTTTTGTTGCACAAGTTATATTGTTTTACTGGGCCTCAGTTTTTCCATCTGTAACAAAGAGGTAAATGCAGATAATTTTTAAGTTTTCTGCCATTCTGAATTTTATATGATCTTGATGTTAAACTCTCAGTGGAAACAAGTTGCCTAGATATTGCTTTCCAAATCGTCTCTTAGATTGATACTATCTCATCCTAGACAATAGAGAGGGAGCTTTTCTCTACTCCTTATTTTTATGCTCCCATTCTTCCATCCTTGTGATTTAACATTTCCATGATCCTATGAGGAGCTAGCAGTAGGCAGGATTCATCCAGCAAAATAGAGCAGATGAAGCCAGTACTTCATCTGGAAGAAAATATGCAAATTTTTAATTTAATTTAGTGTGGTGTCAAACACATCTTTTTCATTACAAAGTATATGTATGGTCCTCATTTTGCTAAATGCTGTTTAGAAATTATGCATTAGTAATTATAGGGTCCTGCTGATTACATAAATTGTTATCCTGCTCTTCAAAGTAATTACCACACAACCTGCATTGAGGTTTATAACACAAGAATAAGCATCTGTTTTCCATCTAATTGAATGCTTCTCAATGAAACTGGAGGTCCCCTTGCCAATAGAAACTGCCTTCCTTGACATTCTATTAAGAGGTCTATTGATATCATGTAAATCACCCTAATCATTCCAAAAAATGACTTGGGAAGTTAGGCAAAAATTACTAATCTAAATTTAATCTCAAATTGAGAGAGCAAAGTAAGATAGGTGAAGGTTAGCCTAATGGAAAAAATCTGAATTATAGTATAGCAAATGCAATTTTTCTACTTTAAAAACTAGTGTTGTTAACCTAAGAAAACATAGGACAGAGAACAAATTAGTAAAACTACTGCAATAAATGGGAAAAGGAGGAACTTATCATATATATGTATGTAATCACTTTGAGATATACATATGAATTTTTTAATTGAAGTTCAAAAGATGATTTCATTTGAAAGATGAAGGCACATGGACCATTTTGACCAAAATATTATAGCAATAGTGACGTCGTGCTAGTTCCAGGGCATAGCCCTTAACTCATCTGGCTGTATCTTGGGGTATCTCTTGGGATATCTCATCTTGGAACACTCCCTCTGGGAACCCACTGCCCATGTTGTGAGAAGCCCAAGCTACATGGGGATGACACTGGAGGCACTCTGGTGGACAGGCCAAATGAGCTCCCATGTGAATGAGCCATCTTTGATGTCCAGCCCAGTCGAACTTTCAGATGACTCTAGCCCAGGTGATATCTGACTGCAATTGCATGACAGAATCCAAGAGACAACCACACAGCTGAGCAAGCCAGCCCACAGAACCATAAGAGGTAAAAAAAATTGTTGTTTTAAGCCACACATACACATGCAAATAGATAAAGACATACAATGAACTCTTCAAATATATTTAAAATTTAGTTAAAAACCCAGTTTTGAGACTCTATTGCTTCTACTCACATGCAATACTCTACATATTAGCAGAAAAAGTATATTTCCTAATTAAATTTGAGCAAATTGACTTCTTATAGAAGATGGAGGCCTTAAACCCGAAAAATAAATGATCCCAAAATAACGAGAAAATTAAAATAGCTAAGAAAAACAGGAAATATATAAAAGTGCTATTTAAAAGGAGAAAGTGGGTCCAAAATTAATATTCCAGAAGCCTTGAAAAATTTGTGTGGGATATATTGTGGGTGAAGTTGCAGACAATTCTAGAAGAGCTCACCCAGGGACTGAGAAATGATTCTACTACAGAACTATACTAACACGTTCAGGCAATAATTTCCAAAAGAATCTCACTTAACTATCAAATTGAACAAGATATGCTTTTCCTGTCACTTTTTACACTGAGCAAACACAGCATAATTACCACAAGATTGAACAGTTCCAAATCAGAGGTTATTCAGAAGAAATACTCATCAATAAAAGAATGACTACACCTAAGTGGACATACAGGAATAACATTTATCGGGTGTCGGGCAGGTGGGAGGGGGGAGGAGGGGATGGGTATATACAAACATAATGAGTGAGATGTGCAACGTTTGGGGGATGGTCATGCTTGAACCTCTGACTCAAGGGGGAGGGGGACATGGGCAGTATACATAACCTTAACATTTGTACCCCCATAATATGCTGAAATAAAAAAAATAAAATAAAAAAAGAATGACTACAAAGAACCATTAGAAATCCTTAGAAATGAATCTTCTCAGTAAGATGGATGAGGACATTGCATTTATGCAAGAGAATGATCTCCAGTGAATAAAGATTCCTTAAGATTCCTTTCAGATAAAATATACAATGTCTGATTCTGTTTCTGATAATGGCTAAGTAACTCCTAATGAGCTGACCTTCCTACAGATAATAACTATAAATTCAGGATGAAATATTTTAAAAACTACGAAAGGCACTGGAGGGTAACCAAAAGCAGGCAGTGAAGGGGGATTCCCTTGGAAGAAAGAAATGATACGAGTTGAGTGTCCTGCTTTTTTATAAGACTTTTAGCCTGGGCATAGGCTTCAGTTGACACAATTCTAAAACTCTAATAGAAAGTAGCAGTTTTACTAGCTAATAAGAATCAGAAGAAAGACTTTGGGGCAGTGACAACAGCTGGAAAGTGAGGATGAGGGAAATCCCAGAAAGGAGAGAGCTAGACAGAAAAGTTCCCAGATTCTGGGTATGAGATCTGCCAAAAACTTTAGCCAATTCTTGAACTAAGGATGCATGGGAAAGACTTTAAAAATCTCAGCTAAGTCTAAACAAAGTGAACTGAGATTTCCATTTGAGTTTAATTCCAGCCAGGTTCCCTGCTTCCTTAAACAACATACTATTCACACTGTCCAGCCACAATAAAAATTTAGTAGACATATAAAAATTAAGAAAATATAATCCATACTCAAAAAAAAATGGCAATAAACCATGAGAAAAATCAGATATTGGAATCAGCATATAAGTGTTTTAGAGAGATGATTATAATCATGATGAAGAATGTAAAGGAAAATATACTAACAATGAATGAAAAGATAGAAAATCTCAAAAGCAAAATAGAATTACAATAAATAATGAAATGGGGATTCCATAAATAAAAACTATAATTTCTGGAATTCAAAATTCATTGAATGTACTTAACATCATATTAGAAATGATAAAAGAAAGACTTGGTGAACTTTAATATCTAGCAATAGAAATTATCCAACAATCTGGTGATTAGGAAAAAGATTTTAAAATTATATGAAAGAATTATCTGAGTTTCAGGAACCTATGGGACAATATCAAAGATCAAATATACATGCAGTTGCAGTCTGAGATGAAAAGGACAGAAAGAATTGGGCAAGGAAAAAATTATTTTAAAAAATAATGGTGGATAATGTCCTTAATTTGCTCAAAGATTTACATTTATAGATGCAAGAAGCCCAGCAAAGTCTAAGTGGGATAAATACACAGAAAACTAGACTTTAACAATGTTATGATCAAACTGATAGAAATCAAAGATAAGAGACAATGTTTAAAGCAAACACAGAAAAATGACATATTGAATAAAGAGAATAAAGATTTGAATGAGGGAGGACTTCTCATTAAAAACAATGGAGACCAAAAGATAGTGACTATGAGCCAGAATCCTATATGCAGCATCCTTCAATAATGAAGATAAAATAAAGACATTTCAGATAAAACAAACTAAGATAACTCATTACCAGCACACCTGCACTGCAAACAATGCTAAAGATTTCTTCAGATCAAAGAGTGCATTATGGTGTTTATACCATATGTTGAAATATGTATGACAATTTATAGCATAGAAGATGTGAGAGTTTGTACATGTGCCAATAATGCTACAAGATTCCTACATTTAACATGAAATAGTACAATATTAAATTTAAGTAGACTGTAAAAACTTAAGGATACAAAGCAGCCACGAAAACAATTAGAGGTATAGAAAAATGCTAGTAAAATTTAAAATGTAATTCAAAAAATACAATGAAATCATTAAAAGACAGACTGAATAGTTCAGAAAACATGACTGAAAAGTGGGAGACATGTGAGAAATTATTTAAGAACTAAGGGAAAAAGAAAAAGAAATGAATATAATTTTTAAAAATGTCAAGACAGATTTAAGAAATATGACATAGGTACAAAAGGTAGTTGGAGTTGAACTCTTCCTGTCTTAAGATCTGAGGTTCTCAAAAAGATAGATACCAGGCCGGGCGCGGTGGCTCAAGCCTGTAATCCTAGCTCTCTGGGAGGCCGAGGTGGGCGGATCGTTTGAGCTCAGGAGTTCAAGACCAGCCTGAGCAAGAGCGAGACCCCATCTCTACTATAAATAGAAAGAAATTAATTGGCCAACTAAAATATATATATAGAAAACATTAGCTGGGCATGGTGGCACATGCCTGTAGTCCCAGCTACTTGGGAGGCTGAGGCAGCAGGATTGCTTGAGCCCAGGAGTTTGAGGTTGCTGTGAGCTAGGCTGACGCCACGGCACTCACTCTAGCCTGGG